>JARYZH020001059.1:0-43444 GCA_030021035.2 Notholithocarpus densiflorus | reverse complement strand
TAACTTGGGTTCGTGGGGTTGGGATTGGGGTTTGGTGCAGAGGATTGCGCTAAAAAATTTTAAAACTGAGAATTGATAAATTTTAAAATTTCAGTTTAAATCAAATTTGTATTTTCAGTTTAAATTAAGATTAAGAAATTAAAGGTTTTTAAAAAAAATTAGATTTAAAGTTTGTTTTTTAATTTATTTTTTAATTAAGTTTAAATACTCCGATCTAGCTTTTTTTTTATTAATTTAAATGTTGACATGGCATTTAAAAATGTCAAATAATTTTTTTAATAATATTTTAATGGCTACGTCAGCGCCATGTAAGCAAGCAGGGCATTCCGTCAGACACGTAGGATTTTTCCGTTGGTTGGGTAACGGCAAGGACTATTTTAAAAACTATTTTCTTTTTTTAGGGATGACATTAGTAACGAAATCAATTTAGGGACTAAAATGGGAATTGACCCAAAATGTAATGATCAAAAGTGCATTTTCGCCTTGATTTTTATTCGTCTATTCCCCCTTTACCAAAGTCACCTGTTTTTTTGTACCATGTTAAATCATACAGTAGAAATATGACTACTGTAGCAAGAGCAAAGCTCAGATAGACGTTACAAAATTCAAGGCGTATTATCTCCCTCCTGACAAAATGAAAGTACAAGAAAAGAGGAAAAATAGGTAAAACCTGTAAAATAATGTCACGTCCCTAATTGAAAAGGTGAGCACTTGGTTGGTAATTTTGTTCAAATTTAAAGCATTTTACTTCAAAACTAAGAAAGAGGTAATATACAACATTAATATGTCAAAGACAGCATTTTGATATACAGCATTTTGCTTCAAAACTAAGAAGACGGAAACATATGTCCAAGACAACAGTAATATACAACATTCTTCTCAGAATTTGATTGATTGTACAAAATTTTGAGCCTTTCTAACCACTATTGAGTACTACAAAACTTATGCCTTCCTAACTACTCTTGAGCAATGCAAAATTTGTGCCTGGAGCCTTCTAAACTACCATGTATACCTTGCAGATATCTATGAATATATCCATTTAATAAACAAGGAAGAATGATAAGGAAAGCTGAGAGCCACTTGAATCTGATTATGCCAGGACCTCAATTGAACTATTCTCTTTTTCTTTGTCAGAAAGTCAGTAATTGCTAAAAATTTCTTCTGTGCATTCTTTCTTGTTAGAAAGTCAAGGTAATGAAGGGATTAAGATCCTCTAGAGTTATTAGGAATTCCATATTGGAGTTATCCTAAGAACTCTAGAGGATCCTAATCTAGTAATGAAGTTGGTGTCTTAGTGATGTCAAACTCTAGAAGACAATCCAGAGGCACTAGTGAATTATGTTTTGGTCAGCTCAGCTTACTCTTCTAACCCTCTTGCAATCCCTAGATAGTGAAGGCCCTCTCATTCTATGACTCTTGAACCTTCTCTTGTTAGATTTTCCCCCATTGAGCTTGCCAATTTCCATTTCTTTCATTTTCATGGTCGATGCCTCTTCCATAGAGCTTACATTTCTGTTGTTGGCATTCCTTCCTTCATGTTGATGATTGTTCTGTTTTTCATTTCCAGAACATAGTTGAGTTAGACACAGTAAATTAGAAAAAAAGGGGTGTATAATTTAAGAACAATCTAGCATTGTAAATGGGTTTCCATCTAATTTTGACAGCCATCATCTCTAAGAAATTGAAAGAAAGAAATTTTATTGACTCTTAAACTTGATCCTATTAGTTTTAGTGATAGCTCCAATGGTTTGACAGTCCCATTTAAAATGGACTTATGCCTTATATTTTTAAAATACAGTTTTGGGCATTCTAATACCCTGAGCCTTCTTGCATTTGTTTACTGTCCCCAGAAAACACATAAATTTGACACAGCATGGCAAATGTATAACTATCCAGGAGTAATTAAGATAATTTAAAGCATTTATTCAAATCTCACTTCACAAAATGGAGTGGATCCATCCTTAATGCGAGACAATTTACTTGATTTCAGGAACATGTCATGTCCAAATTTGGTTTCTTTTTGAAGCTCCAGCAAAATTTCTTCTTCTTGCTCAAATTTTTGAGCTGCATCTTCCATTGCTGATATGTCCTCCCTCAAGAAAATGGTACATTTTTCCCCACACGAACAATTAAGCAAATCAATATCTGTGTCACAAGATTAGGATTAGTAAAACCAATGTCATAATAGATTAATCAGGTGTCTAAACACCATATTGAAACAAAAGTATTTATATTAAATTAACATGAAATTTAAATATTTTAATTTTAACGTGTAGAAAATGAAAACCGTAGATGATTTAAACACAGTTGAAACTAACTAAACTGATTCCAAGCCTTATTGTTACTTAACTGCAGTAGAAAACGAAGTACTTGATTTGAACACAGTTAAAAACTAAATGGATCTGCTTTTAGGTATGGTAACAAAAGATGACATTCATAGGAATGTACATTTTCAATGAAATTAAGACCTCTACCAATATTCTCATACCATGAAAAAGGCAGATAGGATCAGAGTAGCAGCAGGTGCACATGATATATGCCAAGTAACAGTCACGCTTGCAGTGGCCACATACTAGAGTTTCTTGAGCATGTGAGGAAGTAGAGGACACTTTTAACCGCTGCAGAGCCTGCTTATGCAGTCCTATGAGGCGAACAAAAGGAACTTTAACAGAACGTTGAGAGGTCAAATCTGCGGATAAAGTACCACAATTTTCTTTTTTTAAAGAGTTGATCAGAAACATTGCTTCATTGCAGAGAAGTTCCTCATATGGTATTAATGGAATCTTTCTAAGAAGAGCATAACGTTGACTAGCCAGAGCCCCCAATGGAAACCAATCACCAGTTGCAAAATTTACTGCCTCACCACAGTTAAAGCCTAAAATTGAACAGAAAAGTAAACGAGTGTAAGATGATAAAGAAGAAATAAGTAAAGTTTATGAGAGAGAGAGAGAGAGAGATACCATGGCTAAATCCAGCATGATATGCTCTGGGGAAGGTTACAACAAACTCCCCTGGCATCTGCACTGCCTTGTACACAGGTACATTATGTTGTAGCAGGATACTTGGAGGAAACATGGTGGTTTTTTCCTGTAGAAGTTCAAAAGCACCATCTTCCCCATTAGCTGATAAGATATCTTGAGAATACACGTTATCATGGACTACCCTCTCAAACTGCAGAGCTGCATCACTAGGAATGCCATACCAAGTTTTGGGAGCACCAGAGTGATGATAATTAATGCTGAAAAGGAAAATTTTGAAGGACATCAATCTATGAACACACAGCTCTTAAAACTTAAGACAATCACTAAAACAACCAATAAAATAAGATTTACCTGTACAGATAGTGATCTTCCACATGCCACGCAAACATACCAAATAACATTCCGATGTAAAGCATTGGGTCCGTTATTCCCTGAATTTAAACTCAACAAAGTTAAAAAAAAAAGCTCTAGCATATATTGACAAAAGCATTGATTATGTTGCTTTTAGCCAATGGTCACATACCGGTATAACTCTTTCAACTAAACGCAAAATGGAATTGGGAAGTCGTGATAAACGCTGCAATCAAAGAAACAAGTATTGTATATGATTTATAAATTGGAGGATGGACTGAGAGACAAAAAGGTCACAGATCTGCTGATAACAGATTAAAGTTAACCAGCCTCATATTGATGAACATTTTGAAACAGTAGGCATAATTTAAAATTTGATGATACATATATTAAGGATGAGAGAGAGGGAAACCTTCAAGTTCCATTTGCTTTTACCAAGCTGATCATTAGGATCACATGAAAAGGCACTGCCATCAACATTGACTCCATACTCAACTGTTCCTTTCTGTCCATTGACCATTTCATGCCAGAACACCTTTTCCATGTATGAAGGAGGATTACATGAAGAATTAGATAATCGACGAGCAGACACCTTTCTTGCCTTTCTCTCAAAGTCATTGTAGGTATATTTCCTGAGAAAGGAGAAAAAAACATCATAATGCTTGGACACAATGAATATGTACCATACAACATCTATGGCATAATATAGTTAGCATGATATCACATAGTTACCATACGGTATATCTATGGGTACATAGTGCTTGGGCACAAAGACTATGTACTATACAATATCTATGGCATAATATAGTTAGCACATGGTTTCCAAAAGCCCAAAAAGATTTAAAAGGTGACACAAAAGTCTTTCCAATTTGCTAACCAGACGGTACTTATTTCATTTAGCAAGACGAAGAGTATGTATCATGTAAAAATTACCTTCCACTTCTAAAGAATGAGGCCTTCTCATTCATGTACCATTTGGCAAGACGAAGAGGTTGCATATTAGTTTCAAACTTGAAATTTCTAATTTCTTTCTTTAGTACCACGCTGGCTGGAACAGAAGCATGTATTGGAGAAACAATCTTGCAGATTCCTGAAATTTGATAATTAAACAAATTGGTTCAGATACGTTTAAATTATTTTCATAGAGAAATGAGCACAAAAGGTAAATATGCTTGACGAGAACACATAAGAAAGCTTTTAACTGTCAATAAGAAAATGTGAGCACATTAGTGGGTTGAATTAGCATCTGCATAAACCACGAAAGTAACATGGAGATAAAACGAATTAACAAATGAACTCACCAAAAGGTCATCATAAACACAATAGGCTCTCTCTCTCTCTCTCTCTCTCTTTCTCTCTCTCTCTCTCTCTATATATATATATACACAAAGGTATGTCTTTTAATTATTACATACCATATTTGGAAGCTTCCGGTGCAATTTTTTGCAGATAAATTAAAGGGTCCTTAAACCCCATCTTTGATGGATGGTATACGGGACACTCTGAAATTTTCTCTGTCCATTCAAGATCTCTAAAATCAAACTTCTTCCCTTTGCACTTTGAAGAGACACCTTTTGCAGTGGACTGAGAAAATGAACTCTTAGCAGCAGCAACTTTCATTCCAACTGATGTGAGAGCTTTTGTGGCCTTCACTGGACTTGCTTTTTTCATGTTAGTGGGATAGGTAACTTCAGGGATGATGCTGGATTCCATCCAGGCGAGTCTGTGTATTTTTTCCCAGGAAAACTTTCCACCTGCCAAGAAAATGTCAATACACATTATACGGCATTCTCACTAAAGAAAACTCAGACAATGTATATCTGAAAGACTAAAACACAAATTCAGAAGTTGTGTAAACTAAACTTGAAATGAGTTAAATTTTTTTATTTTTTTACTTCAGTCCTCCAACAACCTCAGATACAAAATGGATTGATTGTGGAGGCTGTCAAAGTGAACTGTGAATTTATAGAACTTTCAGAACTAATATGATTTGCATCAAAATGGTAATATATAAATGCTGTTTGCATGCAGGAAATTCAGGACTTCAGATAGCATGTTCACTGCCATTACCAAAATTATCCCCCGCCACATTCACAGAGAGGTTCATTTTTTTCATTAAGATTATGCATAATACAACATAGCATATTCCTGCCATTAACCAATGGTTTCCCAGATAAATTGTGAAAGGTACAATTGTAATTTCTTTTGTCTTTTGTGTGTCACTAGTAGAAGGAAACTACCTTTGTGATATAAAATTAATTAGCTATACCGGTTCTGACCCTGAGCAGCCGAAGATTTACTTGAATATTTACATGGGCCAATGCAAACAATTACTAATATTTTAAGCCAACAATCTACCATGAAAAAGAAACTTGCCAGATGGGGCTTGGCACCATGACGTAATCAGCATTTTGTAAATAAAGTTTTGGTAACATAGAAATGATAGAATAGAATGTACAGCGGTAAAACCATCTTCATCAGAATATTTCCTCTTTGGTAACTTATGTCATTAACACAAGCCGTGTCTCATAATAAATGACGTTCAATCATGGCATTCTAAATTAACTCAAGCAGATTTTTTTTTTTTTTTTTTTTTTTTTTGCAGTTAATAATCTATTTCCTAAGTGCTGATAAGGTCAATAGTAACCCATAACAAGAATTGAATTAGTTATTGTACAAACCCTACTGAGAATGTTTGGTTTAAAGAGAGGAAAGCAAGAAAGTAAAGAGAACCACAGCAGTGTTTATCAAGTTACTAGTTAAAACAACCACATAAAGGCCTGAGCATATCTTTATAAATTCAATTGACTTCAAAGTATTCTTCTGATTCAATATTACTAAAAAGTTCAAAGCCATATCTATGCAGTTATAGCGGAAGACATTCTTCAATTAATATAGACGAAATTTCGAAAGTGAAACTCAAGTTATTCAAACTGAAAATCATGACATTGACCCTTACAGATTTAACAGAATATTCAATATTCACTTAAGTTTGGAATTGATCCAAAACCATACTTCACACTTGACAGAAAATTAAAGAAAAATACATATTCCAATATTTGATCAAGGAGAGAAAAATAAATCAGAACCAAACAATTTTGACAAACTGAAAAATTATTTCACAAATTCAAAACTTTACCCTACATAAAACACTTATAGGCATGCTTTCCAAAAAACTTACACAGACAAAAGAAAAGGAGAGAAAACAATGAAACCCCAAATAACAAATAGCAAAAAAAAGAAAAAAAAAAGAAAAAGAAAAAAAAAAAAAAGAGTCTTGGAAACCCATTGTGCAGTTTGTTCAAAAGGAGAGAAAAAGAAAACTAAGAGGAAAAGAAGTCTTTAATTTTCTTTTCTTTTTCTTTTCATTCTAATAGTAGGGTTAATTTTCTTCTTTAAATCCTCTTAAACCCAAACCAATAAACAAAAAAGAAGGAACAAACAAAAAGTATGTTATACTGATTTATAAATTATTTTCTTTCTTACAAGTTTGTATTACTGATTTATTTTCTTTCTCATATTTTTCCTTGGGTTTCTTGGCAACCAAACAAGCATTAAGGTGATGACAGAAAAAAGGGTATGTAGAGAAGAGGACTATACCATCGAAACAAGAGGTTTTCCGAGGAAAACAGAAGGGAAAAGAATTTCTGGGAAATTTGAAAGAAACAGAATTCTCAAAGAGAAAATCTCTCAAAAGAGTTCACAATTCAATAGGTGCAATTGGTATTTATACTTTTAACTTCACCGGCAACCGTTGGTAGTTAACAAGTCCCTAAGATGTATTGTTTTTATTCCTCTATGACTGTGTGAGCGAGTTTTAAACGTGCCACGTCATTTAAAAAGACTTTGGTGGGACACGCGGAGTGATCTTAGATGGGGACTCCTAGCGATTTGTGTAAAACGCGAAATAGCTAATTATTAATAAGTAGCCGTTATTTTTACTTTGCCAAACCCTGTTCGGATTAATGAATTTTAGGTGTTATTAGTCGGCTCAAATTTCAATCCAATTTGGTGCCGGAAAGAATTCCAATTGTTTCCAGTAATAGTTTTTTTTTTAATTAAAAAAAAATTCCAATTAGCTACACAAATACTAATTCATTTATTTATTTTTTATAAAAAAAATTAGAATTCTATAGAAATCTTAATTTAGCTTTACTTGAAGTTCCTAAAATCTTATTTCCTCCATTTTTCGTGAATGAATTGGATTTTATTATAAAAAAAGTAATCCTATAATTGCCATAAAAAAGTAATCATATTATTTAATTATAAATGATTTAAATAAAGCAAATAAGGATATAAAGATAAAGATAAATTGAGAAATTTAAAATTAAGGTTAAAAAAATCAATCTAAATCAAGCTTACATGATTGAGGCAACCAAGAAGTTTTTGGCTTTGTCTACCCAAAACCATTGTCACTCAGCCTTAGGATAGAGTGCCATCATCGGATTTAGGCCAAATACGCTAAAGAAATTGGGATTTTTTTCTTATTCATGAAACATATCTATCCCTGAAACATTGTTTGCGCTTTTATGGTTTAACATTTGTCCTTAAGTATAATTTCTTAGATATTTTATTTTAAGTTCTTCAATTAAATTCAATCATACGGTTATATTGACTAATACATCAAAAGAGTGTTATCTTTTCCAAGACTAATTAAATTTAACCATTTAATTCATTGATCAATGAAACTAAGATACAATACCTAAGTAAATGTACCTAATCTTTGTCATATCCAACATAAAATGCATAATAGTATATACATATATGAAGTAGATGAAGAAAACATTAGGGACAAGAGGAAAACAAACAACAAAAAAGGAGGAACAATAATTTGCTATGTCATTGTGTGCGGTTTGGAATTTTACCTTCTCTCATAAGGGAAACTGAATATTTAGCAGTGTTAAATGAACTCTGCCATGTTGTAGAGGACGGATTCCTCTTCAGATCCTAACATGAAGATGGCACAGACCTCTGCCTTTTTTGCAAGCCATCCTGCTAAATTTAGTTGCAAAGTGAGGGAGTTGAGGCTTTGTGGTATCTGCTGGCACATAGCTATGACTTGCCTCATGTTTTTTGCCAATTCTGCTGTTGCCAATTGCACACACTTCACCATATTTTCCGGGACTAAATAATACTGCAGAGAATCAAATAAACAGAACTAGTTTAGTACAAGAAACTCATTATCTTACCATTCAACAGTTCATTACTTCCACTCCACCCCTTTGACATTTTGCCATTTTATCATTTGTGGATGATTTAAAAGAAGGGAAAAAACTAGTACACGCACCCTATCACACAATTTTACACAAGCTTGAAATGCATTGAAATCGTGACTCCAAGAAAGAAACACTATCATAACACTAGCAGTAATGAGCTAGTGATATTATTATCAAGAAAAATGTAGGAAGCCTAATAGCAAACACATCAGACGAGCAATATGTACTGCTCCAATCCCTCCAACTTCCAAATGAACAACATGGTTCACCTTTTCCCTTTGCATTTGAATAGAAATTACCATAACCTTTGCCGCTAATGTGAAAGTTCCATTGTCACCATTATCAGTCTTCATTATTCAATTACCCAACTGTTTCTAAGGGTCCTGTTGCAACTATTGTGACAAAAGTTCTGGTATCTTGACTTAGGTTTTGTCATTCCCAACTCCCTACCTTAAAAATTTCATATAAATTTCGCAAGTGTCTTAAGAGTAAGGTATAACATTATGGAATGGGTAGTGAGATTAAATTTTATATTAGGATAAAAAGTTGAAAAAAATGGGATCTACTGAAGCCTAGCTAGGTGTGAACAAGTTATGTGAATAGGCTTCGTGAGGCTCCACTCAGTCTTATTAGTCAAGCATTTTATCAAGTAGGTTGTCTGTTTCCTTAGCAATTCCAATCACCTAGTCACAAACCAAATCAAATAATCAATCAATGTTATATTTTTCCTCTAATGTTTACTACTAATTTTTTAAACTCCAAATCAAATCCACCAATGACTCATAGTAACAAATCTATTTCATTTCCATGATTTGAAACTTAACCTTCTCTTACCCTAAGGAATTTTGTTACCCACAATCTCTGCCAATTCTTAGGGTGATAGCTATTACTATTAACTCCAATCGCGCAAGTGTTATAAACACAGTTTGTTACTTGTACAAAAAAGCAATAGCACCTTAAATTCACTATAACCAACCAACCCACCAAAAAAAAATTTAAAGATAGTGTTTTATGAACTAAACAAACAGAAAAGTGCTATAAATAACTCAAAAAACAAAAAAGGCATAACAAACAGACCATGTCAAAGATACTCCACCTCCATTGTAAGTTGTAACAATCTTGGTGTACCTAAAAACACACTCAATTAGTCAAATTATGATTTTTCATATTAAACAAACCAAAGGTCGGTGCAGTTTAAGCAATATGCTCATCCCCCGCACTTTAGCAAATGGAATAATAATATTAACAACAACAACAATAATAATAATAATAAAAAGAAAAACAGAGCAACCCATGTTAGTTAATTAAAAAAAAAAAACAAAAAACAAAAAACAAAAACAAAACTGACCGTTGACATTGTCTGTTTTAATGTTTATTTTATATGTTTTTTGGCCGGGGATTAGCGTTACGGTTTCAATCAATAAGATCTCGCACGTATTTTCAAGATCCGCAAATTCAGCTAAAAAGAATGAATTCTTTGAATCATAATAATATGTATTTCCAAATTCGGTCATAAAGTTTTTGATTGAATACTGAATGAGTGAAACAAAATTTGAAATTGGAAGGACCAAAGTGAAATTCAGAGAAATATCCTATCTGGGTTGACGGATATATCAAGTATTAGTGGCAGTACAATAAGTTTCCTTTTCTGTTCTGTTTGGATCAGAGGAAAATTCTGATCGAAAGTGTGAAAAGAAAACTTGAAATTGGGAGTATCAGAGTGAAATAGAGATCATTTCTGCATCTGGGTTTTGAATAGTTTTTGAAGTTAAGTAGAAAGAGATTGGCATTTTGATCAATCAGTGAAAAGCTTTTGGTCCCGTTTTGTTTGAAGAAACAGAGTGACTTGTGGAAAAATTTCAGGGGATTCTAAAAAAATTGAGCTGCTCGGGAAAGTTTGAGCTGAAAGATAATTAAAAGGCGTGGAATTTCAGAGTGAAAATCAATCCAAGATGAGTGGGAAAGAGGGGGTGAAGCTTGAAGATGATCAGGTCGCTGAATTACAAGACATTTTTCGATCATTTGATTGTAATAAGGATGGGAGTTTGACACAACTTGAGCTCGGATCACTGATCCGATCACTAGGCCTTAATCCAAGCCCGGAGCAGCTGGAGGCATTGATTCAAAAGGCGGATAAGAATAGCAATGGATTGATCGAGTTTTCGGAATTTTTGGAGCTTGTGGAGCCGGATCTTTTACCTGCCAAAAGTCCCTATACAGAGGAGCAGTTGAAACAGATATTTAAGATGTTTGATAGGGATGGAAATGGATATATCACGGCGGCAGAGTTGGCACATTCAATGGCAAAGTTGGGGCATGCGCTTACTGTGGAGGAGTTGACTGGGATGATCAAGGAGGCCGATACAGATGGCGATGGATGTATCAATTTTCAAGAGTTTGCTCAGGCAATTACTTCTGCTGCATTTGATAATTCTTTGGGTTGAAGGTATTGGAATTGTGGTGTTGTTAGTCTTTGTTCTGCCTTTTCCCTTTGATTTTTCATATGTTTGGATGCTGAGGAATTGGTGGAAATATAATTGAAAGGTAGAAATTTTGAATCTTGTGGCCAAGTTTAGTGATGCTGTTTGATGTTTTTGGGTTCTAAGCATTGACAAATTTAAAGGTTTAATTTTGTTTTGTATTCTTTTCATACACTTGCTCTGCTTCTAAACAGGACATCTTTGGTTTGTTTATCATGTACTATGTGGTCCATAGTTTAAAGCCATCTGTTGCCTTTATATGAAGATGGTTTTGGTGGAGAATGATTGTGAGTGCAGTTGCTTTGGATTGATGCTTGTATGACTGCTTTTTTCTAATAATTGATGTTAATTTAGTAATGAGCATTCTCTGGTCTATTAGAGATAGCTTGGTGCACATTATAAAGTTCATATTCCATTTCTATCAATAAATAACAATGCCGGTTATTTATAAATTCAGGAAACTCTTAAGTAATGAAATTATCTTCCTAAAATTATGTTGTTTAATTGTTTTCTTATTCAAGTGCACAAAACTTCAGCGGATCAGGGACATCTGAGCTGTCTTGTAACTAGGAAATCATATGTGGAAACTAGACAAGCCCTAAACTGAAAAGGAATGATTATAGTTCAAGGAGGGAGGTACCAATGTAGGTAGATTATCAGCTTTCAAGATTATCTGAACCAATCACCTTGGCTGCTCTTACAATTAATGAGCTTGAAAATGTAGGACTTCTTTGGATTTGTTTCTCTAGTAGTTGTTTTATTGATTTTTTTTTTTTTTTTTTTTGGATCCCTATGGCTGTCATCTGATTGCTTCAAATTTGCATGTTGGTTTATGTAATCTTTTTGTTCTTTTTTCTTTTTGGGTGAGAGAGAGAGAGAGCAACAACAACAACAACCATGCCTTAGTACCAAAAGTTTTGGGGTCGGCTACAGATCCTAAATAGATTAGTTAGGATGTTGTTGTAGAGAGAGTGAGGAGTAAGAAAATATATTACACTTTGAGCTTACATCGATATTTTTTCTTGTTGGGGCACATGAATCTTGGTTTTGGACTTCATTAGAAATTTAGAATAGCAAGACATGCCTTCTACACTGACTCTAAATTAAAGTCATGGCACTTAGATATCTGATACTATTTTCATACTCTCTGTAGGGAATAGGCATGCCCTGAGCTAACAGGAGTGATCAAGGAGGTCCACACGGACCACACCAATGGAGGCAATTATGGATTGTGCAATTTGATTTTACAAAATGCATGTGTTTGTGGTTGAGGCTGTAACTTTACATGTATGTGTTTGTGCTCACACATATCAAGTGTAGTTCACTGGGGTTCTATTAAATATATCTCTATATGTCGACAACAGAGGAACTTGTAGAAATTGGGAATTTTTCTGTGGCTGCTGGGAGCTGATTTAGGTTGAGTCACACACTCCTCTTCTCCTCTTTCTCTATACACGGGTATATAGAGGATTACAAGATTGTGATTAGCATGTCTTTTTTGAAGATAAGGAAGAACCTCACTTCTCTTTCCATTTTCTTTTTTGTGTCAAATTGTAACAATCATACATACGTACATATGTGCATGTTGCAGTGCATATGATTCTGTGGACTTCTAATTTTAGCATTAAATTTCAGCTAAAAATTGCAAGTTTCTCAACATATATAGGTGTCTGTTATCTATAACTCCATTATTTCCTCTTTTGGATTACTTAATTAACTTAGAGTATTGAGTGGTTCTTATCAGTTATTAGGCTCTGTCAATTAAAATTAATTTTAATGAATTAAAACACTACTCTTCTTGGTATGGATTGTATGATGTTTCTGTGGTGGTTTCAAATTAAACCCTAAAGTTCAAAATTTTCAATTAAACCCAATATCTTTTTTAAAATGTTTCAATTCATGCCCTTAATAAGTCACTATTTACCAAAAATAATAGACTTCAAACAAGCTGTGACTAAATGTCATCTAAACACAAACGATCCCTCCATATGAAATTATATGATCTCTAATACAGTGTTAGGAACCCACATTTGTTGTAATATCCTAATATCCTGATAATTCTTGTAGTTCCATCCCTTTAGTTAGTTAGTTACACATGTTGAGATCTTGAGTTCTATAAATAGTCCTTGTAACCATCATTTGATATATTTTGAACAATAAACCAATTCCTTACTTAGTGCATTTTTTTTTTCTCTTAATATTTCTATATGAAGGGTAATTGCCTCGAATTAAGGGCATGTTTGGTAGACTGTAATAGACACTATAATGTAATAGATATTCCTATGGCATAACTATTCGGTTGTTTAGTTATGTTTTTATTACAATGAATAGTTATTCTTTATGAATAGCTATTCTTCAAAATGAGGAATAATTATCCCTTATCAAAAGTACTGAATATCTATTCATTTACCTTATGTAATAACTTTTTAAAAGTTTTTCCTAAAAAGCCATTAGTTGCCACATTTTCAAAAGGAAATAAAATAAATTTTCCTTGTTAATTATTATCTCTATTTTGAACACCCTAAAATAAGTGTATTTTAGGAAATTTGACTTTAAAATGATTTAATTACACATTCTTTTTATACTCTATTAAATTGTGGATGCATATTCAGAATTCTATTCCTAAATGGTCACCAAACTAATGAATAGTAATACTTATTATATTCCAATTTAATATATTCCTTGTAATACTTATTCCTATTCCCATGTAATAATCATTACAGTGTACCAAACGTGTCATAAGTTAATTCTCATCCATCCCCTTTAAGAACAACATGTTTCCTAACATATAGTCTGTGAAAGTTGCAAAATTATATAATAATATCTCATCTATTTATTTTAATATTCACAATAAAATTATATATTGTATGACTTCTTGTGCAAATCATATCATATAATATACTATAATAATAGTTGCTATTATATTTTATGGTTTTACTAAGTAGGTGCCATCTCATTTTTTTTATTTAAATTTCTTCTTCATATGTTATATGGCACACTTCAAGTACATTAAAATAATAATTAACATAGTTTCTCTAATTGAAACTTTATTGTCTAAGTTTCAAAAAGTTCAAAAAAAAATATTTATTCACACTACAAGAAAATCGAGCTATTGCGGTGGGGTTTTTGTGGCGGTTGTGAAAACTGCCGCTATATGTCACATATTGCAGTGCTTTGTTGGCCCGCCACACATGAGATATATTGCGGCGTTTTATTGGACCGCCGCAATAGATCTAGCCTTTTGCGGCGTACTACAGCGGCGCTATATAAACCGCTACAATATACGTGTTTTAGCAGCATTAGACTTTGCTATAGTGGCGCTCCATAAACCCACCGCAATAAATATACCCTTTTGCAGCATACTACAACGGCGGTATATAAAACCACCGCAATAGATAAGTTTTAGCAGCATTTCTGTTACTTATAGCGGCGGGTTGGATGCCCGCTGCAATAGATACTTTTTTGCAGCGCTTTTTCTTAGTTATAGCGGTGGTTTGGACCGCTGCAATAGACCTTTTAATTGCCAACATCTGGTCCAATATATCCCTCTATTGTTTTGGCCTAAGCGCCATTTTGGCTTTTCATTTCCCTCCTCTTTTCATTTTCCAATGTATCTCTCTGTTAGCTCTAAGAAAAAACCCCTCTCTCTCTCTCTCTCTCTCTGTATAAGCATTTTCATCACCAGTCCTTTACCACCGGTCACCACTAATGTCCTTCGCCGACACTACTAGAAAGATTTCCCGACCGTTATCAGCTACCATCACTACCGTTGGCAATAACCAAAAATAAATATTTTAAAATTTTCACTAGTCCAATTTTTTCCCTCTATTTTTTTTTCCCCTTGCCTAAACCTATCACTTTAGCGTCCAACCTTTTCATTTCTCATCCATTTGTCTCCCTCTCAAAAAATAAATAAATAAATAAATAAACACACTTTCTCTTACTCTCAAAATCTCTCGTCACTCTCAAAACCCAGTGAACGATCTTCCCACCACCGCCACCACGCATCCTCACCAGCACGCATCCTCACTGCCACAGATATAAATTGGATTAGTCAATTTTTTGTTTCTTTTCTTGCATTTTCTTAGCAACCAAACACCAAAACCCATTGAGAATAAAACTCAGCAAACACCAAAACATCTCAAATCCAAAACACCAAAACCCATTAAGACCAAAACCAAGCAATCAACAAACCCACCCCACGACTCACCACCAGACCCAACTGACCACCACTTCCACAACCACCAACCACCACCACTATGGAGGGACGAGGCAAAAAGAGAGATCCATCGAGAGAGAGACCCACTAAAAGAGAGACATTTATTTAAGCGAAAGAAAGAGTGAAGCACCAATTTTTGAGAGAGAGAGACATCGATTTGAGCGAGAGAGAGACCCACCGGTTTGAGAGAGAGAGAAACCGATCTAAGAGAGGAGAAGTTTAAGACATTTGAGTCTGATTTTTTGTTTCTTTTCTTGCATTTTCTTAGCAACCAAGCACCAAAACCCATTGAGAACAAAACCTAGCAAACACCTAAAAACCAAAACATCTCAAATCCAAAACTCCAAAACCCATTGAGACCAAAACCAAGCAATCAACAAACCCACCCCACGACTCACCATCGGACCCAACCGACCACCACTTCCACAACCACCAACCACCACCACCATGGAGGGATGAGGCAAAAAGAGAGAAATCCATCAAGAGAGAGACCCACTAAGAGAGAGAAATTTATTTGAGCAAAAGAAAGAGTGAAGCACCGATCTTTGAGAGAGAGACATTGATCTGAGGGAGAGAGAGGCTCATTGGTTTAAGAGAGAGAGAGAGAAACCGATCTGAGAAAGGAGAAGTTTGAGACATTTGGGTTTGATTTTGAGCAAAATTGAGAGATAGAGAGAGTGGATCGATGAGCGATGAGTGAAGAGCAAAGATGGTAGTGCTCGGTCATGGAGTTAAAGAGAGATCTGGTGGTGGCGATGTGATGAGCGAAGGTGGCGGTGCTCAATCATGGAGTTAGAGAGAGATATAATATTTTTTGGAAAAGTTAGAGAGAGGAAGGATTAAGAATGTCTTAGAAGAGTTGGAAAACCGGTTTGAGAAGGAGGTTTTAGGGCTAAAGTTTTCTTTTGAGTGTGTGATTGTGTAAGAAAATACTTAATAAATGTTATTTTGATTAATTGTTATTGATTTAAGAATATGAGTTATATTTTGGGAAGAACACAAAGAACATAAACATGTTCTTCCAAAAAATTAATAATAATGAAAGGAATAAAAAAAATTAATTTAATTATCTTATTTTATTTTTAAAAAATTTAGAAATTAATTTTTTTTTAATTTTTATGTGATTTATTATTTATTTAAATGCTGGCATGAAATTTTTTTGTTGCAACATTTTTATAATTCTATTGCAACAGTTATTAGACAAAACATTTATTTTATCCTAAAAGTTAAATTTTCCCAATATTTTTTTGGCGTAAATGCACTTTTAGTCCCTACATTTTGACTTTTTTCCATTTTAGTTCCTACATTTTATTTTTTTCACTTTTAGTCTCTAAACCAATTAATGCCCTTCATTTTAGTCCTTGAAACCCCATTCCGTCACCAATTAACGGGGAAACTGACGGGATCAATAAATTTTTTTTTTTTTTTTTTATGCGCTGGTGAATAAAATAAGGGAAGAAATCAGATGAAGCCAAGCAATAACTCACGTGATAACTCACATGAAGCACTTACTTGCGCTTACCTTCCTCTGGCATGCAGGTAATGAAATGAATCATACAGCAGTTGACACGTCCCGCCCCACACGTGTGTACTCACCTACCTCTGGTGCGCAGGTAATGACCTTTCCCAAATCAGACTTAATCCCTAGTGAAGCTCTCTGCCTCTACCGAACAGCCATCATCATCAACCTAAAGAAAAATCCCACTTCTCTCTCAAACCACCATCGTCATCAACCATCTCAAGATCTTCAACCATTTCGAAGTCCCTGATCAGATGGAAGCAAGCTCTTCAACCAGTTCAAGCTTGAGGAGGAGAGCTCCATTTAGGTGCTACTGTAGTGAAAAACCAGTGTTAGTCGTTTCGTGGACACCAGACAACCCTGGCAAAAGGTTTTATGGCTGTCCAAACTACTGGGTATTTCAATATTTGAGTATTTTTTTTTAATTAATCATGTTTTTTCTACTGGGTAGTTCAAGCTTTGTTACTGTTGGTGGGTTATTGATGTTATTCTGTTTTAGTGAGATGGGGTTTTCTTCCTCTTCTTTGTTTTTGGTTTTTTTTTTTTTCCAATGTCTATTATTTTATGTGAAAACAAGGGAAAATCTAGGAAAATTGATTTTGAATCATGGGGTTTTCGTGTTTTTATTTTTATTTCATTGGGGTTAAGAGAAAGGGAGGAGGGACTTTCTGCATTTAGTTCGTTTTCCTGGGTTTGGAAGCAATAATTTTGGGTTTTTTCTTTTCTTGTTTTACTAAGTTGTTTGGTGGTGTAAAAAATGGTTGGGAATTGTGTTGATCTATCTGTGAGTTTTCTAACAGTAGATATTGTAACCGTGTCCTGATAGCTAATTGCTAGGGAAAATTCAAGGAATCACACTGTTTATTTATGTAAGAGATTGGCAATTGTATGATAATGGTTCTGCTGATAAGACTAGTTACTTTATATGTTTACCTGGGCTGGCAACATGCCAAATTATTAAATAGTCTGTCGCATCTTATATGCCTTATTTGGTAATTTAGCATTTAATTGTATGTTTGTAATTATAAAGAGGAAACCAGTGTGCAAGTGGAGAATTATCATCAGTATGGTAATGTACATAGAATTAACTGGGGAATATTTTCCTTTTGTTGGTTGGGTTAGTTTATTGATCTTCAATGTTAATGTTTTCTTAAAAATTGGATTGCTATGGTTATATATAAACAACAATGTTTTTTCAATTTCATGTTAATTATACAGTCCTTATTGGTCATTAAGTAGCTTGATGGATGAAGAAATTGGTTTGCATTTCAGGTTAGGAGAAAGTGTAAATTCTTCCAATGGCGTGATGATGAGATATGTGAACGTGGTAAGGTGCTCATCCCAGAGCAAAGGCAACGGATTATTAGACTAGAGGCCGAGGTTGCAAGATGCTACAGGAGAGAGAAGTTTTACACTGTGGCTTTGGCATTCTTATTGGTGATATGTGGGATTTGTCTCTTTAATTGTATGGGTAATTAGACAGGTAGTGGAAGTTTGATTAGGTAGCAACTGGGAAGTGTGGAAGTGTTTATGTTTGGTTAGGTGGGTGGTGGAAGTGTATGTTTGGTTAGCATGTTACATAGATGGGGGAGTTTCAATATCTTGTAATTGCTAATGCATAGGGCTGGTAGTGTGTAAATTTTTTGGTTAGGCAGTTAGCATGGAAACACCTGCTGGTTTTTTTTTTTTTTTTGGTACCATTCCTGGAATGAAATGAATACCCCTGTTTTCTAATTGTGTTGTTCAATGGTAAAATATTAATAATGATCCATTCTCTCCTTTGTAACTTTTTTGCCACATTGAATGATTTGGAATTTTTGTGTGCTTAACATTTGTTTTGTATTCATCAATGTGGGGCTGCTGGAATGTGTTTATGAATTGTATTCATACTGGTTTCAGTTTAATAAAATAAAAAATACAAAGTTAAATAACCAATTTGAAAAAAGAGACGTGAATGTGAAATTTTATAGTAAGTCTCAATTTCAAAGTCAAAGAGAGTAAATGATGACAATTCAGGGCATGTTGGCACAGACAAGCTACTTAAAAGTTCAGAAATTCCTTTAGACATAGAGGTGAGTTTCCATGTGTTACCAATGTTAAATGATTGTCTTCTGCATACCTAGGCATTCGGATTTATATAAACCTTATTAAACTAGGGACTATAGTCATATTATTAACAGTGTACAAACTTCTAATTTCTTAACTGGTCTAAAATTATGCTGACTTTTTAGTCATATTATTCCCTTTTTTGCAATTCAGTCACATCTTAAAAAAGATCTATTGAATATGTCCAACTTTGCATGTAACTGAGGTTTACTTAAAAGATATACTTAAAAGATCTATTAGGCATGACTGAGTCAACTTTGCAGCTAACTCCATTAATTCCCATATAATATTACCCCACACATTAGGCATGACTCAGATCAAAAGGGATCTCACTGAATCCTTTGAAGTACATTGTTTACACACACTAGCCAATCTACAGCATATTGACAGATTGACAACAAAAATCCTAGTCAACAAAAAACCAATTTTGAACCAAACTTTGATTGATAGATTGACAAAGGCACAGATTGACAAAGGCACACTATTTGCTACAATACAAATTTCTATAAATTTCTGCTGCAATACAGATTTCTGCTGCAATACAAATTTCTGCCGCAATCTAGATTTTTGCAATACAAATTGCTGTTGCAAATTTCTACTACAATACAAAATTTCTGCAATATTTTTGCTGCAATACAAATTTCTACTGCAAATTTCTGCAATACAAATTTCTACTGCAATCCAGATTTCTGCAATACAAATTGCTGCTACAAATTTCTGCTGCAATACAAATTTCTGCTGCAATACAAATTTCTGCAATACAAATTTCTACTGCAAATAAAATATGCTCACAACTCACAAGTCACATTCAGCAAAATTAAAAAACCACTCACAAGTCACAAATTAGTCAAATAGTCAAAGTACAAAAGATGAGTCATAAATCAACTTTATATCAAACCAATACAAACACTTACAGCAACACTACAACAGTAAAGAAACTCAAAACTCAACAACAGTAAAATAAGTTCTATAACCCATTAACCCCCACAGGCCCACACACATGGTCAGACTTATTATAGACTCAAAACTCAAGTTGAGTTACTCAACAACAAATATCAGAACACAGTCACAGTTCTACAAATATCAGAACTAGAACACAGTCACAGTTCTACAAATATCAGAACTAGAACATAGTCACAGTTATCACTTTCTACAAAACAAAGAGCATTGTTCCATAGTTAAACCTATCACCATAAATACACAAAACAAGCAAAGGAAAAATGAACTGGTGCTCTCTTCACTTCCTTGGACCATGCACAGATGATTGACTCCCACCATGTTTGATTGCTTCCATGTATCTGGATGCATTCTTAGAAGCCTTTAGAGTCTCTGATGTGACCACCCTTGTCTTTCTCTGCCTTGGCTTTGGGTTGCCACTGCTGGAGTTCTGATGTGCACCTAGATTCTGTGTGGTGCTGCTTGACTGGTGTGGTGCAGCTTGAGTGGAGCTGTGCTGTTGTGTATATGAGTGGAGGAATGTGCTTCTGGTCCTGGCATGAGGTGTTACATTTGGACTGGATTGGTGCATCCTGGTCTGAGATGGTGCAAATTAAGTGGCTGAGCTTGTCTTGGCCTGAGATGGTGCACCTGGCCTGAAGCTGGGCTTGCTGGACTAGTATGGTGCACTTGGAGTGGCTCGGCTATGCATGCTGGACTGAGGTGGTGCACCTGGCCTGAAGCTGGGCATGCTGGATTGGTATGGTGCACTTGAAGTGGATGGGCTATGCATGTTGGACTGAGGTGGTGCACTTGGAATGGAGCTGAAGCTATGCATGCTAGCCTACAAACAAGAAATTCACACACATTATTAGATGTACTTGAAAAGCAACTAATAGTTGGATTAATGCTATGTGTGTTCATAGGATTAGAAAAATTTGTTTTAAGAAATGGCTAGCAAAGCAAGCCATTCTCTAACAAGCATATCAAATGTGTTATGAACAAGTCTCAGGGCATGCAATGGCCAATGAGAGTCATGGAAAAGCACATATGTAAAGTAAAATAAACCAAGGTTGGGTGAGAAACCAACCAGCTAGAGAGAGAGCAGGTCACCTAAGCATGAGTTTACTGTAAAATTTAAATGACAATGTAAATCTAATTCTTCATTTTATTGTTTAGATTTTTTTTTTTTTTTTTGGTTTTGTTTTTGGGGCCAATCTAATAAATTACTATGACAAACTCATCTACAATTGTATTTCACACACATGTCCATATATTACCTTATTAGATGCACTGGTTCTGTTTGTGGTGCCTGACAGTGAGGAGTTCCCTCCAATCTCACCCTTGCAACTTCTTCTATTATGCCCTAACTTACCACAGGTCTTGCATTGCTTAGAGATGCCAGTTCTCCTTGTTGGCTCATTAGGTACCCTTGCTTTCTTCTTCTTAGATCTGCCAGGTGGTCTTCTTTTGATGGGAGGCTGAACTGGGGTTACACCACTAGATCTCCACATATTTTGTCCATTGATTGGTGCTATGATTGGTTCATAGTAGGCCTTGTATGTAGAGACATGGTAACATGGGTGAACATACTGCTCAGCATCTTGTCTGTTGAAAAATATGCAGGTGATTGTATGAGCACAGGGTATGCCACTTATATCCCACTTCCGACAACTGCAGTGTGTTGTGGCCAAGTCAACAGTGAAACTTTGCAGACCATTTTTTACTTCAAACTGGGTCTGCCCTGCCAACAAGCTAACCACCTATTGGCTACCAGTTTTTCCTTGTGCAACCTCTTTAGAACCTTGGCACAAATATCTGACTCTACTCTCAGAATCTTCTCTCTGTTGTCTTGAAACCTAGTCATGAGATATAGCCTGATACACTCAAGCTGCAAGCACATACAAGTACAATGAAACATTAGATATTAATTGCAAAACCTGCTAAAAATAGTACCAAACAATGAACCTAATTAACTGTAGGTGATCACAAAAACTCATACCATGCTAATTATAGGCTTAGACCTGAATTTAAGAATCCTACTGTTGAAACTCTCACACATATTGTTTACTATAGTGTCAGTTAAGGCATCCTCACTAAACATGTGTTTGACCCATTTTGTTGTTGAATGAGCATTCAACCAACTGTGTGCACCAGCATCAATGCCCTTCAGCTCATCCATCACCCTATCAAACTCTTCTTTATAAGTTGCCTTGGCTGCCTTCCAAAACAGTTCTCTGATCAGAACACAAGGATGGTTCTTCCTGAAGTTGTTGTAGAGGTTCCTGCAGCAAATCCTATGTTCATACTGTGGTCAGTTATCAATGAAAGTTTGCACCAACCCCTGTCACAAACAGTATCAAAGGAAAATATGTCTTAGAGATAGATACAATAAGTAAATGAAGAAAAAAACAACCAAATAGAGAATAAACTACACACCTTCTGTTGGCCTGACATAAACACCCATCTCCTATTCTGACCTATGTTTGCAAGTAACAGATTGATGAACCAAGTCCAAGAGTCCTTGGTTTCAGCCTCTACCATTGTATATGCAAGTGGGAAATACTTTTCATTAGGATCTCTGCATACTGCATTAATCAATTGTCCCCTGACTTGTTCTTCAAATGGCAGGCATCTAAACCAATGATTGGCCTGCATCCAGCCAAAAACCCCTTCTTGCAGCCCTCCAAACATATGTATAGCCACTCAAAATAAGGCACCCCACACACCAAATCCATCTCAGCTGCTAAATCACCATCATGGAAGGTATGTACCTTCATAAGTATGGTACTACCAGGACTAGCCCTCCTTAATTCCTCACAGTACTCCCACAGTTGGTTGTACTGTTGTGTATAAGCCCCATCAACATATTCTCGAGCCTTATCCCTAGTACTACCTGCTTTTCCTACACTTGTGTTTAGGGTATACTTGTCATGGACAACCTCTTGGATGTCTTTCAGCTTGATATTAGGATGTCTTTTCACCTTATTCATCAATTTCTTTCCAATGTATGATGAAGTACACCTAGGATTCTTATAACTTCTAAAGCAGGTGTGTTCCAGTGTCAATGTCCTTAGTTGGTAGTTCCTCTCCCTTGGCACCTTTGTTAGATAGGCAACAAACTTGCACCCTTCTTGGCAGACAGCTCTTACCCTTTGCAATTCATTTTTTACAAATCTGATCCCCTATCCACCATAAACTGCATAATTTGTTATAGCTTCCTTGAATTGCTTAGGTGTGGTAAACATCATATCTTTCTCAAAATAAATATGCTCAGCCTTAGCCACTGGCTTAAACACAGGGAACTTCCTCACTTGCTCTTTTTTTTGTTCCCTTTCATCTCCCACATGTGTCCTGTTATCATTCTCAGACTTATCATCACTATCATACCCAAGCTCATCATCAGATGATGATTCCACAAGACTGTGCAATTCCTCACTCTCATAATCAGAGTTCATTATACCAGCACCCATTTGGCCTGGTTCATTAACTTCAACATCATCCTTACCATCTCAACTGTCACTACTATCTTCAACAAAGTCCCTAACACCATGGTTCAACTCTACATCATCTTCTAGGCCACTTCCCCCACCATCACTTCCCACACTATCACTGCTATCACTTAATATGAAAGACCTCAAGTGGGTGCTCAATGATAGGTTCTTTACCTACTCTCCTTGAACCCACTTGAGAAGCAGCCACCTCAGTAGGAACATCAGAATTAACCTCAAGCTCATCCTCATTGTTAAAAGTTTGATCATTAGCATACATGTCATCACTATCATAAAAACTGTAAAAATCATCCCCATCATGGTCATCATGTTCATTGCCATCATCATTGTCATAATAACCTGTAAAGTCTTGCTCCAATGCCAATGGCTGCACACCCTCACCAGCATCTTGTCCTTCATCAACTAATATAGGGTCATGTATTAGGTGCTCTACATACACATGAATATCTTGATGACTCCTCACTAATTCTGTCAGGTACATGGCATCACTATCAATAACAATCAAATGGAAGTCTGCCAGTTCTTGGTCCACTCCAGGCATTTTATACCATAGCCTGCTAACAGATGTGTACCCAAAGTCCCTACATTTACTCTCTATCTCAACCTTGGACCACCTGTCAGGGTCACAATTATCAACTATATCTACTACACCTCCCACATATTTTCGGCCATTCTCAGTAAAATGGCCATCATGATGCACAGATATACTAAATAGCTCATCCATTCTGCATGCAACATAACACCAAAACCAATTAAACAATGCTATCTACAGAACAAAATATATATTATTTAGAACAAAATATATATTATATTTAACAAAACAATACTCATACCTAATAAAATATTCTATTCTGCATGCAAACAATACAACACTTAATAAAGTATTAGGTGATCACAACACTTAATTAAATATTCAAGTAACAATACAACACTTACTTCAATAGTTTTGTAATACTAAAAGAAACAGAGAAAGTACTTTTGTTATACACGGGGAACACATGGACCACAATGTAAACCACAAACAAACACATGCAGACAAGGACCAACAAACAGTCAAAAAGCCAAAATATACAAAACATTGTGGTCCTTACTAGGAAAAAGCCAACAAGCTTCTTGTAAAGCTATAAATAAGGACAAAGAGAAGAGAGAGAAGACCTTTTCACAAAGACAGAGGTCTCCCAGCTTTCATTTTCTCCACTCCATGAAAAGTGTGGGTATCAAGTGACAGAGATTGACAGATATGGTGGTTTTGAGAGATGGTTGATGATGATGGTGCTTCAAGTTAGTGTCTTTTAGAGATGGGCTTTGAGAAAGAAGTGGGATTTTTCTTTAGGTTGATGATGATGGTGGTTTGAGAGAGAAGTGAGATTTTTCTTTAGGTTGATGATGATGGCTGTTCGGCAGAGGCAGAGAGCTTCACTAGGGATTAAGTCTGATTTGGGAAAGGTCATTACCTACGCACCAGAGGTAGGTGAGTACACATGTGTGAGGCGGGACGTGTCAACTGCTGTGTGATTCATTTCATTACCTGCGTGCCAAAGGAAGGTAAGTGCAGGTAAGTGCTTCATGTGAGTTATCATGTGAGTTATTGCTTGGCTTCATCTGATTTCTCCCCTTATTTTATTCACCAGCATGTAAAAAAAAAAAATATTTTATTGATCTCGTTAGTTTCCCCGTTAATTGGTGACGGAATGGGGCTTCAATGACTAAAATGAAGGGTATTAATTGGTTTAGGGACTAAAAGTGGAAAAAATAAAATGTAAGGACTAAAATAAAATAAAAAAGTCAAAAAGTAAAGACTAAAAATTGGGTCACCCAATTTATCATTAGCAGAGAGTAATTCATTAAAATCACCAGCCATCAACCAAGGCATATTATGAGCATTGGCAATAGTAGATAAATTATTCCAGAGAAATTTCCTTTCCCTAAACCTAGGACTAGCATAAATTGCAGTAAAAAACCAACTAAGATTAGAAGATTTCACCTTGACAAGAACATGGATTTCTTGCTCTGTGCTAGCTAGATTGGTAATCTCCACCCTGTCAGTGTCCCAAAGTAACCAAAGGCCACCAGCAAGGCCTATGGTATCAGTGTGAATAGCTCCTTGAAAAGGAAGCCTATCGGTGATGTCTTTGGCTCTATCACCTCCGATGCGGGTTTCCATCACAACAAAAATGGCTGGGTCGTGCAAAGCAACTAAATCTCTAACATAATTTTGAAAGGGAGGTTTCAAGGCCCCCCTGCAATTCCAAAAAACTAAATTCATGGAGACTAATTGGGAGGGAAGAAGAAAATCATCTGGAAGAGAGGTAGGCCGCTCCTCCTTCTTCACAAACCATTTGATCTGGAGCATAATCTCCTTGGACTACCCCTTCCCCGGCATGAGAGCTGCACATGATTGACGGATCCCCATAATCTCTCTGAACTGGATGGGTAGGCTGAACTCGATCAGTTGGAGAACCTGAGCAAGCATGGTGAGGCTCTTGATCCCCATCACGGACGTCGAGACCGGTTGGCGCCCTGGGACCCTCCTCCTCAATTGCTCCAGGCTTGGGGCGAATTCGCAAAAGATTGGCAGAAGAAATAGCTGTAACACACTCTTCCATAGACCGACTTTCACTTCCCGACGCTCTTGAATAACTGACTTGAAGGGCCACCATGGGATTTCCATCAAGAGCCAAACTGGAACCAGAAGAGAGTTGCTCACTAATTTTGGGGTTTTGGTCACTGCATCCACCACCTTTATTACCCATCTCCCTTGGAGCTTCCCAATTGGACTTGAAAGTTCCATCGAAAAGCACAGGAGAGCTTGAAGAACAAGGGTGAGTAGAAGCGTGGTTGAGAGGCGGAGATTGATCTGTGAGAGCAACAGACTTAGGTAAAGAGACAGCCCCAGCATGCGGTTTGTCTATCTTACCCTTCTGATTGCGCTTAGCCTTAATATTGGGCCCATGGGAAGGCGGTTTGGACGTCCCAAAAGAAAAAGGCGTGACATTTGGGGATGAATCAGGCCCAGTGGACTTCCTTTTCACATCTTTGGGTTAGACCGTCTCAAGGCTGCTGCCAGCAGGGCAATGGGCCCGAATCGGGGACAAGAAAGGGCCTTTAGGAGATGTGTTGCCATTAGTCCTCTTGGAGGACTTGCTTGCTTGTTTTCTGCGTGTTACTACAAGCCAGGGACCGTACTTGTCTTCTAGCGAATGGTCAGGTACAATCACCGTATCAGTATCAGTAGTGGGATTGGTGCCTATTGTGACAGGTCGTCCTTCGTCAGAATGTGTAGTGGGAGCGTTACCTGTGGCTGGTGAGCGTACCTCCCCATCCGAAGAGCGTGAGTCCTCTGCCTGAGTAGAGCTGCCCGGCGGTTGAGAATTTATGGTATAACAACAGTTTTCTCGCTGATGACCGATGCGACCACAGGAGAAACATAATTTGCCTATTCCCTCATAGACAACCGATTGCTGGAATTTCCCAATCAGCACCGTATAAATCAACGGTTTATCAATATCAACTTGGACGCACAGTCTGGCGTATCTTCCCCTGGATTCGGAGGCTGTGTGAGTGTCAATCCGAAGCACTGTACCAATCGCTAGACTAATCTCCTTGAGAGCTTCAAGGTCATAGTACTCAATAGGGAGGCGTGGGAGCCTAACCCAGACTGCCACCGACGCAATGTTAGCTTCCTCTGGCCTGAAGTTGGCCTCCCAAGGTCTGATAGAAAGAAAATGCTCCCCGATAAACCAGGGACCCTTGATAAGGACTGCATCATGATCCTCTTTGAGAGAGAATCTGATGAGATAAAAATCACATTCCAAGTCCACACAATCTATTTTGCCCTTTGGTTTCCATAATGCATGGAGTTTGGAGAGCAAAAAATTGTAACCCACTGATCTACCAAAAACCTTAACAATGAGGGCACTAGACCATGGTGCTCTAATACGGTGGATAATATCCCTTGAAAGACGAACCGCAGCAACTCCTTGCCTCAAAACATCCACCTCGGATTCAGATTCCGATTCCATGCCATTGTCAATATATTCAGAGAAATCAAAAGCCTGAGCATAAGCACCTGGGATTTCTCCTATGAGTTTGTCCTTAAAAGACGTCTTAACGGTGCTGGGCTCAGCTGAAAAGGAAGGACCCATAACACTTGCTTTGAAACCATGAAGAGGGCGTTGCTGGGAATCATCACAGTGAGATTCTTTTACTTTTTTACTTTTTTAGGGTATTAATTGGGTATTCAGAAAGTCATGGCAAGCAGACCCAGTTTGTTTCTTGTCAACTTGGAAAATCAACTTCAAGGGGAGCTTAACAAGGTGTTAAATCACGAAGAAGAATTGTGGGTGATGAAATCCCGCATCAACTGGATGATTCAGGGTGATCAGAACACTTCTTTCTACCATGTATCCACTATTATTAGAAGGAAGCACAATAAAATTCTTAGTATCAAAAACACCCAAGGAGAATGGATCTCTGAGCAGTCAGCAGTCATGGTTTTCATTCAGAATCACTTTCGGAATCTTTTTTCCTCTGAGATGTTGTTCTCTTCCAGGTTTGCTCCTCCCACCTCAGCAAACTCCCCTATCCTATCTGATTTAGATGTCCAAACTTTATCCCTCCCGGTCATGGATGAAGAAATTAAAAATGCCCTTTGGTCTCTCAAACCTTTCAAATCCCCTAGGCCTGATGGCATTCATGCTGGCTTCTATCAGAGATTCTGGTTGCTTGTGAAGGACTCTGTAACTAAGGAGATTAAAAAAGTTTTCGGTGAAAGGAAGGTTCCTGCATATCTTAACCAGACACATATCGCCCTTATTCCTAAAATTAAAGGGCCTGAAACCATCGGAAACTACCGTCCCATATCCCTTTGTAACTCTGTTTATAAGATTATCTCCAAAATTATTGTTACAAGGATCAGACCTTGCCTGGAGAAGTTGGTATCTCCTGTCCAAACAGCTTTTGTCCCGGGGCGAAAAGGCGTGGATAATGCCATTATTGCTCAAGAGATAATTCATACTGTTGGTAGGAAAAGAGGAAAAGTGGGGAATATTGTCATCAAAATCGACCTTGAGAAAGCTTATGATAGACTTGAATGGTCTTTTATTCGGGATGTTCTTCAAGCAGCCAACTTCCCTTCGGATATGGTTCAGCTTATTATGAGTTGTGTTTCCTCCTCCACAGCATCCATTTTAGTTAATGGTGGAGCCCTTGACCCTTTCTCCCCTTCAAGAGGTATTCGGCAGGGTGATCCTCTATCCCCTTACCTCTTTATTCTTTGCATGGAAGTCTTAGGCAGAATCATTGAGGAAAAATGCTCTCAGAAAGCTTGGAATCCCCTTAAAGCTTCTTCTAGTGGTCCAGCTTTTTCTCACTTGTTCTTTGCAGATGACTTGCTTCTTTTTGCGAGAGCTAATGAGGAAAATTGTGGTAGTGTGAGAGAAGCTATTGAGGAGTTTTGCTTACTGTCTAGGCAGAGAGTCAATTTCTCCAAATCCAGAGTTTTCTTTTCCCCTAATGTGGATCAAGAGCAGAGGGAAACTCTTAGCAACATTCTCGGCTTTCGTTCCACCCCTAACCTTGGTAGTTATTTGGGATTTCCCCTCAGACATGCGGGTTCTTCAAATCAAGACCTTAACTTCGTCTTGAGCCGTGTTGAACAGAAGCTAGCTGGGTGGAAAGCTAACCTTCTGTCCTTTGCTGGTCGAAAGGTCTTGGTCAAAGCTTCCATTAGCTCCATACCTTTCTATGTCATGCAATCTACTCTCCTGCCCTCCAGAATCCTAGATAATCTGGATAAAACCAGCCGGAATTTTCTGTGGGGCTCTTCGGAGTCTAAGAGAAAAATGCATTGGGTGGGTTGGGAAAAAGTCACTAAATCCAAGGCAGAAGGTGGTCTCGGTATTCAAACGGCGAAGGGTAGAAATTTGGCCTATCTCTCTAAGTTAAACTGGAGGTTTCATGAGGAGAAAAATGCTCTCTGGTCCCAAGTCTTGAGGAAGAAATACTTATCCCAAAGACGTCTTCTTTCCAGCAATGAGAGATCTCTTCCTAGCTCCCGCACTTGGAAGGCTCTTCAAAAAGGCAAGGTGATCTTCAATGCAGGAACCAGATGGAGTTTGGGTCGAGACAGTGACATTAGTTTCTGGTTTGATAACTGGACTTCAGAAGGTCCGCTGAGAAATCTTTTACACGGCCCTCTCACTAGGGAGGAGGTGGAGTTGAGAGTTGGTGATGTTGCAACGGAATTTGGGTGGAATTGGTGCAAAATCTCTATGGTTCTTCCTGCCAAGATTTACATGGAAATAAAGGCCATGCCCCATTCTCGTGTGTCAGATGAAAAGGACAAACTCATATGGGCTGCTACTTCCAATGGGGAATTCAACCTTACTAGTGCCTACAAGCTTGCAACCATTCAGGCTGATTTCGTTCCTCCTTTCAATGGCAGGTGGATTTGGAAGTTGAATTTTCTGCCCAAAATTCAGACATTCATCTGGATGTGCTTACACAAAAGTATTGCTACTCGGGAATGCCTTGCCAAAAGGGGTCTACAGATCAATCCATTATGCCCTCTCTGCCACCAATGTCCAGAATCAATCTTACATCTTCTTCGGGACTGCCCTATTGCGTCTAATGTTTGGCACAAGCTCAATCCTCAAAGCCTTCCACCTTCTTTCTTTTCTCAAGATTTACATACTTGGCTTGAAGCCAACTGCAGAATGGTAAGTAATGCCAGCCTATACTCTGTCCCGTGGCATACCTTATTTTCTTTTGGCATTTGGACCATTTGGAACCACCGCAACAAGGTGGTATTCCAAAACCGAGCTCCTTCTCCTTCTATTCACCAGGAAATTATTCAGAGGGCTGTGGAATTCTTCTTTTGTGCTCAAGGAAATAGCTTGTATAAGCCGAAAATGCTCAAGATGGTTAGATGGGAAAGGCCTTATAGGGGCTGGTATAAACTGAATACGGACGGATCTGCAATAGGGAATCCTGGGGTTGCTGAAGGAGGCGGTGTGCTCAAGGATGATGCAGGGCTATGGGTCAAAGGTTTTGCTAGACAAATTGGTCATACCACCAGCTTCTTGGCTGAACTTTGGGCACTTAGGGATGGCCTCACTATGTGTCTAGACCTCAGTATTAATGCCTTAGAAATAGATTTGGATGCTAAGGTGGTAGCTGATCTTATGAACAATTCGGGGTCCTCCAATGCTTCCAACTCATCTATTGTGGCAGATTGTAGACTCCTGATTTCTAGGATTCCCCAAGTCAAGGTGAGGCATTGCTACCGTGAATCTAATTCCTGTGCGGATGCTCTTGCTCGGCTTGGATCAAAGATGTCTTCTGATTTTTTGTACTTCTCCTCCCCTCCCCCCTTTTTGTTTAGTACTTTTGTTTCAGACCTCTATGGTCTTTATCATTCTAGGCTTTGTCCTGGCTCAATTGTATCCTCTCCTTTGCTTTAGTTTATTGAATTCGCCAGTTTATCCAAAAAAAAAAAAAAAAAAAAAAAAGTGCATTTTCACCTTTTTATTTTTATTTTTTATTTTTTTATCCTTCCCACACCAAATTTCTCACACGCATAAAATTTTTTTCCCCCAAATTTTCATTTGGATCTCTAGCTCCCTCTCACTCTTACTATTTTCTCCATCTCCCCCCCCCCCCCCCCCACTCTTTCCCTCTCACAAAATTTCCCCAAAATTTTTTCCCTCTCAGTCTTTCACTTAGGCTCCGCTTGGGAGTTCATAAAGGAAGGGAATGGAATGGAATGGAATGATCATAAGAGAATGGAAATGAATGGAATGGAATGGAATGTATTTAAGTAAGGGAAAGGAATGGAAAAGAATGGAATGGAATGGAATTAAGTAACCTTGATTGGATGTTTTAAAGTAAACGAATGGAAAGGAATGAAAATGAATGGAATGTAAGTAATCTTGTTTGGGAGCAACATGGAGGGAATGGAATGGAATCATTTTATAACAATATTACTATTAGACCCCTATTTTAAAATAAAGAATTGAATATACAGGGGTATTTTGGGAGTTTTAGTAAAAAAATCATTAAATCTAATTCCATTCCCTCCCATTCCTCCCAATTTCGGGGGGAATGAAAATTTGAGGTTTTAAGGGAATAGAGAGGAATGAGTGTTCCCTCCTACCTATTCCATTCCCTCCTACTTAAACTCCCAAACAAGGGAATGGGCCATTCCCTCCATTAAAACTCCCAAACAAGGGAAGGGAAGAATATTCTAAAATGATTCTTTTCATTCCTTTCCATTCCATTCCATTCCCTCCTCCCAAGCGGAGCCTTAGGGATTTCATGAGCTCTCTCCTTCTCATTGTCACTCTCTCTCACGGTAATCTCTCTTTCTCCCCTCACTCCTCTTCTCTCTTTTTCCCCTCCATCGGACCCATCTACCACCGCCACCCATTGCACAACCACCCATCTACCACCGCCACCCACTGCACAGCCACCCTCTGCCACCGATGCTAGCCACCACCGCCGCCGTCGTCGGCGTCCAATCTCACCATTAGGTGCGGCTTTTGCTCTCCCTCGTTGCTGCTTCTTCTGCTCTTGTTGTCACATAAATCCCACAAAAGAAGTGCTCAGAGCTCAGGTACATTAAAATGGTTGGTAAGAAAGGATCTGTTCCATGGGTAGCCTTGTTTTTCATTTTTCTCATCTGGGTTTTCGTTGTTTTCTCCTATTTCGGTTCTAAATCTGAGATTCAAAGATCGTGCTGTTTTTGTATTTGTGAAAATGATAGTGTAGGTTTTATAGTATATGTATGTTCTTTGAAAAGCTAAGGGAAGTGGAAGGAAAGAAATTGAATGGTTTTGATAAATGGGTTTGCTTTATGTTAAAAGTCTAGGAAATATATGCTAACATATGCTCTTCTTTGCTACAATCATTTGTGTTGTGTGGTTGTTTTTTGACTAGTTTATGCGTATTGGGTGATTGTGGTGCATAAGATATTGATTTGACAATGTAAATGCCAGTTGATGCTTCGTAGATATCAATTTAGAAGCTGGTACTATGAGATTCATTAAAAAAAAATTGAGTTGAAAGGCTTTTGTATGATTTGAACGAAACTAAACAATTAATTTTAACGAAAAATAAACAATTAGTTGTGCAAATGGAGTCTTTTTGGTTGCTAAGTAAATTGAATAAAGTAAATAAAAAAACGCAAGTAGGCCAACGAATGTTAATAGGTTGACTGGAAAATTTTATTCTTAGGTCTCTATTGTTTGGACTTTTGAGGCTGAAAATTATAATTAGTTCTATTCATGTGTCTTTGGATTGCTCGCTGCCACGAGCATAGATTATGAATTTTGATGATTGAATTGCCTTTAAGGGTTGTTATGTCCGTGTGATTGGTGTAAATAGTGCTCAGTTTTCATTTTTTTTTTTAGCAAATGCACTCTCTGTTTTGTTGGAGTTGAAATTTTAATCGGGTTTACCAAGTTGTTAGGAACATTTTATGGACTTTCATTGTGAAAAAAGAAAAAGTTGTAGACAATGTTCCACTTTTTGAATGAGATCTAATGTCATCAAAGGATAACCCTGATTTGGAAGCTGTATGTGGTATGGATGTGATCACGTGTAAAGAAATGTATAGGGATAATGATTACTATTCAACTGGACAGTGAGTTTTAGCTTATATGGCTCCCTTCCCCTTGTATGAGCAAGGTGGAGTATGGTGTTCGTGGGTTCAATACACTGGGTGTGCTACTTACCATTTAAAAAATGATTTCTATTCAATTGTTTGTTTCTTTTATGTCATAATACTTCCTTGAATTAACATAAAATTTTGAGTCTTGCCCTTGCATCAGATCTGCCAAGATGTACTCCTCAAGGAAGAAGATCCAAAAGGACAAGGATGTTGAGCCCACTGAATTTGAGGATACAGTTGCACAGGTTACTTTTTGTGCTGCTCTCTGACAGCTTATGTTTCATAATATCTGCCAGTTCAATATATTAAATGTTTGCTTGATTTTGATGCAGTACCTCTTTGATTTGAAGAATACCAATCAAGAACTAAAAAGTTCTATTTTCTTATTTCACTCACTGAACACAAATATGTAGCCATTTCTATTGCTCATTTTTCCATCATTGATGTTGATCTGTGGTATTTGCAGGCTGATTGAGTGTTGCATATCTACCTTAAATTCAAATTTTATGTTTGATGAGGTAAAACTTTGATCATGAACTTTTTAAGGTTTTCTATATATTTGTTTATGATGACAGTATGTTATCCTCAAGCTGAGAAATGCCAAATCAGAAGTTAATCATGGCTTGAAAATATTAAAAATAAATCTGTGATTAAGAATACATTTTTAGCATCAATTACCATGATGGACATCTTGTTTTGGTTAGGTTAGGATTGAAAAATGGTTGATTTTGAACTTTAGGAATTTTCTTGGAACATCCATCAAGGCCAAAATTGGCCATTAACCCCAATTGCCCAACTATATAGTTAATAGGCACTGTTTCGAAACTATAGTTTTTACTAACATCTCGAATTTCAAAAACTCGATTTAGTATTTATAAATTGAGTCTCAAAGACTCGATTTTGATGTTCTGATTAGGTCTGATGTGGCATTTTTTTCACGTGGCGTCCATTTGGAAATCGAGGTTTAGAAACTTATTTTATATCTCGATAGTTAGAAGCTCGATTTATCCTATAAGCCACAAGCAGACTTATACGAAAAAAAAAAAACCCAGAAGCCACAAACAGAGGATATGAAAAAAAAAACCCAGCTGAGTTCTTGTTCTTTTTCTTCCCAAGTCTCTCCTAGCCTCCTCTCCATGCTTTTTGACAAAAGCACGAAATGGGTTTGCTTCGTATATGGGACTGTCTCTAAATTTCCAAAATACACAATGATGAAAACCCCAGAACCCACAAGAACTTTGAAAAAAAACAAAGTTACAGAGAACTAATCCACCAAGAAAACCCATTCTACTCAGCTTTTTCAACCCACGGCGACCCACGGCGATCTGAACCCGACCCACGGCTAGCCACGAGCACTGACGACCACCGACGGCCACCCACGTCCCACGACCACACATGGCCCACGCTGAGCTAAAGCTACCCACGCTGACTTGAAACCCACCCACCCATGGTCCCACGCCGATTTGAGTTTTGTTTTTTGTTTTTTTTTCCTTCTCTGTTAAGATGAGGTGTAAAAGGTGTGCATTATACTTGTTTTGTAAAGGGCTTATAAATCGAGTCTTTTTCAGGTGGACGCCACGTGGAAAAAATGTCACATCAAACGTGATTAGACCATGAAAATCGAGTCTTTGAGACTCGATTTATAGCCCAAAATCGAGTCTTTGAGACTCAAGATGTTAGTTGAAAGTTCAATTAGTGTATAAAACACCTTGAACGTTTAGACCTCCAATTTACAAAATACCAATTCAAGCTTATTATTAAATAATATATGTGCGGAACATGAACATAAGATAAAACAGAATTGATAAACAATCTTAACCAAATAAAATCACATTCACAACAAAAATTAAATGGTAAAGATAAAAGAAAGAGAGATGTAAACACAAGGATAACACAGCGATGTGTTATCGAAGAGGAACCGAAGTCTTCAGCGTAAAACTTCTTCGCCGCCCTTTAAGCGGTAAATAATCTACTAAAGAATCAAGTTGGGATACATGAACAGCAGAAGACCCTTCAAATCTAATCTACCCAGTGTACCTAAGCCCTCTAAGCTCTTACTCCAACGAGGTTACGTCAAACTTATTTCTTGTTTAGCTTACCAAATTCCGCTATAGCCCATAGCATCAACCAATAACCATTGGTCCATTCCTAACTGCTTCTCAAAGCACCAAAAAGCCTTCTTACAGATGTGGGTATGGTGAGAAAAAGATTTGGCTAAGAACTTTTTAAGGATGTAACAATGGAGAGGGTGAGAGTAGAGGAATTTGAAGAGTCTCGAAATTTGAAGAGTCTCTATGTAAAGATTGTGGATGAGTTAATTTTGTTTTTCTCTAGGGTTTCTCTCTCAAAATTTTCTCTGGAAACTTTCTACATTTCGTGGGTATAAAGGGTATTTATGCTAGTGTGAGAATAGAATGCGAAGAGTCAGTTTTTACAAAACAGAACTGGCTGGCGACATGGCCTCGCAACTTGACTGAGTTGCAAGTTTAAGCTGCGAACTAACTGAATGGCCAGTCTGGACTTTTTGTACTGTAATGCTACAGCTGGCATGACGGTTCAGCTCTTTTGCATGCTTCGTTCGTGTGCATCTTCTGGCGGCTTGCAAGTCGCGAGCCACCTGCGAGATCCAGTCGCGAGTCCCTGCTTCACTGCACAGTTTTGAGCAATTCTTCACACTCTCACACACTACCCTTACATGATTCCCACCTAAATACATGGTTTCTAAGTGTTGAATTACAAGCAAATTGGCATGGAATAAAGCCAACAGAATGGTTGATTAAATTCAACTTTACAATCTTTCCCTTTGGCTATTTCGTGACAAAACCCTAAAACAAACTCTAGACTTAACATGTGAGCTGGGAACAGTTGGACATAACTCACTCACACCTAACTCTAGAATCTGTGTAGCTCTTGAACCATAAGAACAAGTATCTCCTGAAACATAACAACACAATATGATCATTGTATGTAGAAAACTTGTAATGCATATGGAGCAAGCATAATGCGATCAAGCAAAATGGAATATAAGTAATAAACCATAGCTTGCCCAAAAAGGAACAATCACTATAAATAGTGACCATAATGCTCATTCACACAAGGAATGAACATCTGGATATGCAAGCTAATAAGCTCAATGTAAAGTATCATTTGCATGTCCAACACTCAACCAATGCAACAACTCAAAGTAATTGCATTAAGGATAAAAAATCTAACAGAGGGCACAAGAGTGAAAGTACTTAAAGAAAATGCATAACATTTAACAACAAGTACAAAGCTACAAAGTAAAAGTACAACTACATGTACTGTAAAAAAAACATAAATATATATATATATATATAAATTAATATATATATAAACCAAAGTACTAAACAAACCCATAATAAAAATTATCCAAACTATAACAACAAAAACTATAGAGCATAAACATAAAGTAAACTGCTTAAGATAAGTTTTTGGCATGCTCCCCTTCAAATAGACACTCCCCCTCAAGAGTTGCTCTTCAAAAATTCTCCTCCTTTTTGACCGGAATGGCCAAAGGGTCACTGCTAAGTGGAGAAGCTATCAAACTTTGCTAAAAGTATGTTCATTTGGTCTTGGAGTGCAGCCAGCCTGTCAGATTGTTCATTCTGGACATCTCTGAGCCCATTAATCCTCTCTAGGATGATTTGGAATGCATTTGAAGATACAACTGATGAAGATGAAACTCTGCTCTTCTTGCCACGACCTCTTGAGCTTGAGGGTTCTCTTGCAGCCTCTATTTAAATCTCCATTGGTTCACCTTCTCCTTGGTCACCTTCATCTTCATCACCAGGGAGACGAACTTGTATCCTTATGATGGTCAGTTTGTTGATGGCTGAGGGAGTAGGCATGAGACTGATATCTTGAGGGATTGCCACACCTTTTGCTCTAAAAAGCCTCATGAGTAAGCTAGGGAAAACTAGCTTGGCCTTTGAAGTTGTTCTAGTCTCATCCACAATTGTGTCAAAGATGTGAGAGCTGATGTCTATGAAGGTGTTCTCCTTAAGTTCCATGAGAAAGATAACTTTAGCATTGTTGATTGTAGTCAGCTTCCTTACTAGATACAAGTTAAACATTATAATGGTGGTTAGACACCTCATGTTAGCTGGGAAGGCATTAGTGTTGAGGCATCTCCCTTCTCTAACACCACCAATATGAGATTGGACAGTTTCTATGGATAGCATCCTGTCCTTGTAATTAATGAAGTCATGATCATCTAAACCTTCAAGCCCTAGCATCTCATCTATATCATCCGCATCTATATTGAATTCCTTTTCTCTTATCCAATAATTAAGCTCATCCTCTTTTATCACAGCATTTGCATAAAACTCTCTGATCAAAGGCTCACACATTCCAAGCAAGTCACTCAACAACTTAGTCCAACCTTTGCCCTCAAAACAGTTTGGAATGAAGGTGTCCTTCAAATCTACCAAGTCTATAAATCTTTCCTGAATGATGGATACCTTAAAGAAGAATGCTCTATATCTCTCAAAGTGTTGAGGTGATTTGAACTTGGTGTTGTCTATTTTCAGCCTTTTATCACCTTTCTTGGCAGTGGTTTTCTTCTTGGTAAGAGTCATCTGCAAACATAGCAGAAAAGGCCACAAAAACAGAGCACAATAAATGGAAATTCAAACATTAGTAACATGTTAGTATAACTGAAAAGTGCATAGAACTATACCAAAAGGATAGAACAACATATTAACAATACTAGTGCATAACACATTGTGATAGTGAGCACAACTCAATCAAGAACACTCTGAGGCACATTCCCTAGCATAGACTACAACATGCAATAAAACAACTGTATTGAAGTAGTGTACACCACATTCATCCAGAAGAAAGCATATGTCACTGAGACATCTAAATGAGTATGAGATGATCAAACCAACATAGAGCAGACAATATCCTTAAGGCAGAAGTAACACACATGATATCAATAATCTATAGCAACTTGAAGACAAAACATTATAAGCCAACTCTCAAAAATCAACCAAATTGAACCAACCATATTCACAAACAAAGTATATCATAGTAAACCCAAACAAATGGCATGACAATGAGACATATTATCATGGGTATGAGATTTACCAACCAACACAAAACAGTTTACAAAGACAAACAGTGAAACTAAAACATGATAACGACTATATTTAGCATCCTAGAAACAAGATCAACCAGACCTAAACACCTAAACTTAACAACATGAACCCAACCCATATCCGAAACAACACATATACCCAAACTCAACAACAACTCAAAAATCCAAGAAATTGAGACAAGAAACATGAAATACTTAGAGAAAATAAGAAAACCCATACCTTTTTCTTGAAGATTGAAGTTGAAAAGATGATGAAAATGGTGGTTTAGGTGAGAAACACGGTGGGTTTGTGAGAGAGAAGACAATGAACAGTCAAAATGTTCGAGGGAAAACTAAAAAGTTTTAAAATAAAACTGTCCTTAAAACGCAAAACACGCGTTTTTTGCAACTGAATCAAGTCGTGTGCAAGTCGCCAGGTCAAGCCGCCAAACACATTAGAGACAAAAATATTGAAAATTTGTCTAAGTGTTTTTCGTGATTGGAAGTTCTATCCGCGAGAAAGTCGCGAAGGGAGCCGAAAAAATTTCTGTGTAACCCTCGCGACTAGAGTTTCCACCCGCGAACAAGTTGCCAGTATGAGTCGCGAGAAACTTAAAAATTCAGATTTTGAAAAATTTTCTAAATATTTTTCGCGACTGGGACTTTGACCTGCCAGTGAGTTGTGAAAATCTTCTGTGTATCCCTCGTGACTAGGGAATGCGACTGGCTTGACCCACGATCAAGTCGCCAAAATAGGGCAACACAGTTTTTGAATTTTTGAAATTTTTGCAAAAACAAAAGATTTTTCAAAAACAAATTAAAACACTCAAAAATCTTTTTGTGTTTGATCAACAAAAATTGAGCATGTGAAAATACATTTAATCAAGTACAATCACACAAATGAATAAGGTATTCATTGAGCATAAACATGTGTGATGTGTGTGGGTACCAAAGATGAGATAGTCCTTAGTTTAATGTGAAGCTTCAATGATCAATTTAACCAAGGCATACACAATTAGCACTAGGAAAAGTGACCTATCTCAATTATAGAAGTATGCATATATGATCTTCCACAAAAACTTGATTACATAATATGACGCTTTTCATTTTGCTCCATTCACATTATAACATTTGATCTTTTTAAATCAATACATCTCATTTAGAGATCGATGCTTGAAATTTTTAATATTTCAAATTGATGATTAAGCCTTTGGCTTTTTGGGCATCATACATTTTATTTTAAGTCGTTTTTCTTTTTTCCTAGTCAAATACTAGCATGTGCGACAGGCTTTTGTAGCTTATTATCTCTTTTCATTTGGAGATTTACATTTGTTGAACTCTTTAAGCAAAACAGTAAAATAAAAGAGTGGAAAGATATATAGGCACAAGTCTATGCATGTCTCAAGATCAACAAAACCATTTACTAATTACTCATGACAAGTTTGAAGATCTATTTACAACAATCACATAGATGTCAAGATTTCTCCCACAATAATATGAGTGCATAGGGGACAAGCTATGCTCGTAAATGCACAAAGCCATTAGTACAAAGGTACAAGGCAAAACATGCTTGTGACAATAAACAAAAAAGTCGATTAAACTTTTTGGATTTTGTACTTTTTATGTGTTTTTGAATTTTTGACATAAAAGCAAGAAAATATTGATCAAAACAACAATGTAAAAACATTTAAAGTAAAAGCAAATAATCAAAACAGTTTTCAACTCAAGCTAGCAACAACGCACAACCAAGCATAGTTACAAAACATTGGAAGTATTAATGTATGGATATGTTGTAATGCTTATGCATGAGTACTCCTCTTCGCTCATATGTCACGTGCGTTTGGGGTGATATCCTTATAGGATTGGGTACGAGAATTAGGACTTTCAAACTTTCTAGTGAAGCTTTCCAAGCAAGTGGTGAATGCACCGATCATCTTCATCACATCCATCACATCAGAATCATCTCGGTCTCTTGATTGCTCAACAACCTAATTTTTTTTGTCATTTCTTGGTCCTTTTGGCCTTTGAGCACCTGAATTCTTCAATGCTTGTAGTTTATAACAATTGGGTCTGGTGTGACCTTGAATTTCACAATGATGGCAGAAATGTTGAGTTCTCGGACCTCTTTGTGACTTTGGGAGTGAGTTCTCTTTACCCTTAGGTTTTACCACTAATTGTTTAGGAGGTTTAGTCATAAACCGTTGGTCAGTCACATCCTTCTTCTTCTCCGGCTTCACTTTCTCAACATTCGTGATAGCTCCCTTCGATTCTTTGGCTTTCACAAACTTCATTTCCTTGTATTTATTTTTAGCCGAACTGCTCTCTCCGGTGTATCCCAATCCACCTTTGTCGGAAAATGGTTTTTGATGAGCAAGCATTTCATCAAGCTTCTGAGAGGAGACTCGGTCTACTTTAGCTGGCTTGAACCACCTTATGCTCAAGGAATTTGATTTTTGAATAAGCTTCGGTTAGCTCACCATTTAGCGTCTCAATCTCACACTTGGCCTTCTTATATCTTACTAGGAGACTTCTATAGTCCTCCTCTGCTTTCTTCATTTTTTTCACAGCTGCCTTGGCCACTCTTGCATACTTTCTTGACTTCTTAAGGAGTGAGTTATAATTCTCTTGAAGACCGGCTGCGTCTTCATCTTCATCTTCTTCTTCAGCATTCGATTCTTTTGCAATTCCTATGGATTTCTCATCACTATGCTCCTCAAGTTCTTGCACAAGCAAATTCAAGTCCTTCGAAAATTCAACATGAGTAATAGTTATAAATGCTGAGAAATTCCCTTCTTCATCACAACTATTCTCCGAATCATAGCTGGAAGAATCTGAGTCACTGAGAGTGGTTGCATACGCCTTGCCCTTCGATCTTAAGTAATTAGGACATTCTTTTTTGAAATGGCCATGTCCATTATATTTAAAACAAGTGACTCCTTGATTAGATTGGGACTCCTTCCCGTCTTTCTTTTTGAAGTCCTCTTTTTCGAAACTTGTAAATTTCCCTTTATCACCAAATTTCCCACTGTTCTTGAACTTTAAGAATTTGCGAAAAATTTTTGCAAGGTAAGCAACATCTTTCTCGACAACATCTTCATCTAACGAGTCGTGTGCTTCTATCCTTTCATTTATGGTCTTAAGAGCAAGAGATTTGCTCTTCCTTTGAGTAGGCAACGACAATTCATAAGTCTGAAGCAAGTTAACCAGTTCTTGGACTTTGATATCATCAAGAGCTTTGCTCTCTTCAATCGCTGTCACCTTGGCACGGAAACTTTCCGGCAATGACCGAAGGATCTTCCTTACTACCTTGGAATCCTTCGTTTTCTCTCCCAAATTAAACTTGCCGATGACAACTTCATTCAACTTATTATAGAAAGAGTCAAAAGACTCGTCCTCACTCATTCTGAGCTCCTCAAATCGGGTGGTCAGCATCTGTAGCTTAGTGTCTTTCACTTTCTTCGTTTCTTCATACGTGATCTCCAATATTTGCCACGCCTCCTTGGCAATAGAAATGTGAGATATCCTGTGGAACTCATCTGGAGATACACCATTAAAAATAGCGTTAAGTGCTTTGCTATTTTGCATTAGACGCCATGAGGGCTGCCTTATCCCACGTGGATTTGGCAGCCTTCGGCCTAGTCCATCCAATATCCACCTCATCCCAAACGGTTTCATCCATTGAACACAAAAATGCTCTCATCCTGACTTTCTAAAAGGCATAGTTGCTACCATCAAAATATGGTAGAGTATTAAAAGATTAAAACCAGTTCATTTCAAACGGGGTCAAGGATCACACTAAGGTAATTAAACCACAGCTAGTGCACCCGTTTTGATACCAATTGAATGTTCAATTAGTGTATAAAACACCTTGAACGTTTAGACCCCCAATTTACAAAATACCAATTCAAGTTTATTATCAAATAATATATGTGCGGAACATGAACATAAGCTAAAACATAATTGATAAACAATCTTAACCAAATAAAATCACATCCACAACAGAAATTAAATGGCAAAGATAAAGGAAAGAGATATGCAAACACAAGGATAACACAGCGATGTGTTATCGAAGAGGAAACCAAAGTCCTCGACGTAAAACCTCTCTGCCGTCTTCTAAGCGGTTAATAATCCACTAAAAAATCAAGTTGGGATACATGAACAGTAGAAGACCCTCCAAGTCTAATCTACCCAGTGTACCTAAGCCCTCCAAGCTCCTATTCCAACGAGGTTACGTCGAACCTATTTCTTCTTTAGCTTACCGGATTCCGCTATAGCCCATAGCATCAACCAATAACCATTGGTCCCTTCCTAACTGCTTCCCAAAGCACCAAAAAGCTTTCTCACAGATGTGGATATGGTGAGAAAATGATTTGACTAAGAACCTCTCAAGGATGTAACAATGGAGAGGGTGAGACTAGAGGAATTTGAAAAGTTTCTATGTAAAGATTGTGGATGAGTCAATCTTGTTTTTCTCTAGGGTTTCTCTCTCAAAATTTTTCTCTAGAAGCTCTCTACATTTCGTGGGTATGAGGAGTATTTATACTAGTGTGAGAATGAAATGCGAAGAGTCAATTTTTACAAAATAGAACTGGCTAGCGACTTGGCCTCGCGACTTGACTGAGTCGCGAGTTCAAGCCGCGAACTAACTGAATGGCCAGTCTGGACTTTTTGTCCTGTAGTGCTACAACTGGCATGACGGTTCAGCTTCTCTGCATGCTTCACTCGTGTGCATCTTCTGGCGGCTTGCAAGCCGCGAGTTACCCGCGAGATCCAGTCGCAAGTCCCTGCTTCATTGCACAGTCTTGAGCAATTCTTCACACTCTCTCACACATTACCCTTACATAATTCCCACCTAAATACAGGGTTTCTAAGTGCTGAATTACAAGCAAATTGGCACGGAATAAAGCCAACAGAATGATTGATTAAATTCAACCTTATATTAGTAAAATATATACTTTTGGAATTGTGCCTACTAACTATATAGTTAGGAAAATGGGCTTAATTCCCAATTTTGGCCCATCCATCAATGCAAATAGTTTACTAAACAGGTGAGGTTTTGTTTTATTTGTTTGTTGTTAGGGGGAGGAGGGGTTATTAGTTACCATTATACACCAACTGGAGCTTCCACTCTTATGCCATTATTGTTTTTCTTCATCAAGTTAACATATCAACATCATTTCTAGAAACAAAATGTTCCTATCTTTTGTATAAAGAGCTGCATCTTCTAAACAAAATGAAAAACTAGAACAAGTGAATAAAGTGCATAGTTTTGACTTCTGACATTCATTCCATACCCAGAAATAGGAGCATAAAAGAAACCATTATTAAAACCTCGATAACAAGTGGATTGTAATTT
>JARYZH020001058.1:0-43478 GCA_030021035.2 Notholithocarpus densiflorus | reverse complement strand
CTATTAGTAGTTGAATAAAAGTGAGCTTGTTTGTATTTTTAAAAATGAGGAGGAAGGAAAAAATATTTATGGATTTTCATTTATATTAGGGGAGAGGGGGAAGAAAAAGAAGAAGATATTAGGTAAGTCAATTATATATCTTTCATTTTGAGTTTATTTCTCTCACCAGCACAATCATTTGGATTTTCAAAAGATGCATGTAGCTCTATATTTTTCTTCAATATTTGAGGATGGGTAATCTATATATATAATAATAGGTGAAGTTGAGAGAAACTCAAATTAGAATTCTAAATTAGAGTTCCAATTTTGTGCCATGTGTCCTAAATTAGTTATTCTTAAAGAGTTTTATTTTTTAATTTTAGAATCACATGTGGGACCACATCATAAATATTCATCCAAGTGAGTTATTAAGTACAAAAACCAAAAAGTCTAGAATAAATGAATCTTAAAAAAAAAAAAAGTGCTTCACAATAAAGTTTTTTTTTTTTAATATGGACAATTTACATTTTATACCTAATAATATCCTTACGAATTTTTTTAAAGAGTTAACACAATATAAAAATGACTATCAATAGTATTTAAATTTTATATATATAGGAATTATATTATGCATCTTATTGTATATTTTTAAGTATTTCCATGCATATGCATGAGGTTACAAGCTAGTATAAATAGTCAAGATTGGAGATTACCTACCAAATGTCAAAGCATTTAAATTTAATTTTGTTATCTTGCCTTCAGGACTTCATCATTATCGTCAGTCAACACAAAATCACAGAAAAATTTACTGCAAAGTATTCTAGTAATCCCTGTATTTCAAACAACATAAACCATGTTATGGTACCAAGGTCTAACATTGTACCATAATAAAGCTAATTAAAATACAGTCATAATATTTGGGGAAAGAAAGAAAACATTGCATAGAATGTAGTCCAGAAGTTACAAATGATATGAACCAAAAATTTCATGTGGTCTTAGTCTTAGTCTTACAAAATACATGTACTGTACAGTGTACACACAAACTTTGACAAGAAATTCATTTCCCACAACAAAATAAAAAATCGAGGCCAATGACAATGTATCCAAATCAAAGTAGTGGTTCCATCTTTTCTACTTATCATAACAAAAATCACGTATTTTTAAGGATTACATATTTGTTGAAAGGATGAATAACAAATAATCCTCATATTTTCCTAACGAATGTTATCAAACATAATATACAGTGTACATTCAGCTAAATTAAGTAGTCAATTCAAAACCTTCTCAACTAATAGATGCTTTCATGCAAGAACGTAGTATTATTCTTGAAATAGTAATATTAATTCCTTTTTGACAAATAAAAGAGCATCGCCAACATTAAACATGTTGATATTACAAATTAACTTCTAGATAATTTCAGAACTCTAATAACTAAAAATCATTATCATGCAGCCATTATATATGGGTTTAAAAGCATCCTATCAATCATTCAGACCCATTGCTTTATCTAATAGCAGAAAAAATTTATAAAATTTAAGCAATAATAGATCTTGATGATCCTAAGAAACCATCTTGATAAAATATGTCAAAGTATTTTTCTGGAATTGGAGGAAGGAGAAAAACGTTGAAAGCAATGGGATAATGTTATAGGCAATGGGAAATGAGCATTTGTTACCCACATAATCTTATCTGGTGTATTTCTTATTTAGAGAAATTTTAACAATGGCAGAGATTGAAGCTATATCAAACAGGTCTTCTAACTTTGCCAAGTCCCACTCTCCTCTCATTGCATCAATTAGCTAACTAATCTAGAGTTTCTAGGATAACTTCGTTGTAAAGTTCTTATAATCATAATCATTTATTGATAAATGGATGATTTATATTTTTCTACATTATTAATAACTTAAATAGATGCTTAATAATCAAAGAATCGACTACTCATAGCTTTAGCTGAAATGTCATAGTGGGAAGCATATTGATAAATGTTATATAACTCTCAAACAACTATACTAACCAACCCCAACCTTAAAAAAAATTCCCACAGAATCCAAAATAGCGGCAACCCCAACATAACATTCCGTAGGCTATCATATAAGAAGACCTAGAGATTATAATAATTTATAAAGGGAAAACCAATGTAAATGAAGACGACAATAACACCATTTATCAAACCAAAACAAACCCAGAATTGAAATCAAATAGAAGAATCCCAGGAAACCAAAAATCCAATAAAAATTGCATAACCAAAAAAAGGGAAAAAGAAAATCCAAACCAATGTAAAATGAAGATGAGAAAAACACTATATATCAACTAAAAAAAACCCAGAATTAAAACCAAATAGAAGAATCCCAAGAAACCAAAAATCCAATAAAAATTTCATTTTTTACCAAAAAAAAGGGAAAAATAAAATCTAATAACAAAAATTTCATGATTCTTCTTTGCCACAGATTTGACAACAAAGGAAGAAGAAGAAAACGTGGAAATCTTCAAAGAAAAAAAAAAAAAAAAAAAACTTAAATCCAGAGCAACCCACAGCCACAAACCAACAAAATTCCATGAAAACAAAAAGAAAAAAACTTAAATCCAGAGCAACCCACAGCCACAAACTAACAAAATTCCATGAACAATTGAAGCGGATAGAGAGAGCAATATATAAAAATTAAGGAGAGTAAAAAACATGTTTTAATTACCTCAAAATAATTTGCCGACATAGAATATGATGGGCTGGATTGAGCGACGATGGAAAGGCAAAGAGAAATAAATGCAGTGGCGGTGATCCATGGTGGCGGCGGCGGCGGGAGGATCTGGGTTTTGGGGTGCCAGCGTATATTAGAAAACAAAGAGGTTGTGGGGTTTAGCACTTTGACTTTGATGTGAGGGCTGAAGAGAGAGTTGTATACTTGTATTGGGGTTCTAAATTGATAAATTCTAATATAATAATAAAACGTTAAAAATAATTAAAAAAGAAGAAGAAGGTGACGTGGAAAATTGTGGAGCTAGCAGAGGCTTCAGTTTAATATATATACTAGTCGCTAACCCGTGCAATGCATGGGGAAGTTTGATAAAAACTATTTAAAATTTCACTTTGCTTAAAGTTTTGATCACTTGGAAAAAAGAAAAATAAAATATACTTAAGAGATTACTACTACTAACAAAGCAAACCTATTGTTTCTTTCAATCTCATGCTTGCAAATACTTGAATTAACTGCTTACTAGTAAAGAAAATATATATGGTGAGACCATGGACCTTATCCACCCACCCTAAAAGTTCTTATATAGAAATCTCACAAAAATAGATAAAATGTAGGGAACACTCAAAATTTATAAAGCAACATATGAACTATATCAATGAATATACCAACATAGTATCACATTTAACGTCCCTAGTAGTCTCAAGTGCAGCAAGTTCATCATTGGTTGTTCAATCAAATTAGCAAAATGCAAAAACGCCATTTATCTTTCTTGGATATTTATTAGAAATAAAAAATAAAATCAATCTTAAAATTTGTAGACAATAACGTTTTCTTTCTACATCAAATTAAAACTGACAAATAAGAAGTATAATAAAGAATGGTTACATAAGTAGTCATCTTTGGCCATGGTCCTTCATCAATTGCCTTGGAAGCAACAACAACTTCTCAATTTATGTCTTTAGCATCCGCTTCAATAACATTTTTTTTTGCTATGTACCTTCGACAACATGGGCATCACATCCTTGCCCTAGGATCCAATGTTGAAAAAGTTTTGCCTAAGGTCAAATGTAGTCATAGCATAACTTGCAATAATCAATTAGTTTTGAATGCTAGGCATACCTTCCATTCATCCATATAGGAGGAATTTCCATTTGAGTAAGAATTTTTTTTAGATTGAGAAAATGATATATATCTGTCAAAACTGAAAATCCAACGAAAAATAAAAAACTAAATTGCTGGTCTTCCCATGAGAGTAAGAATGAGAAAAGAAGGTACCCATATATATTGGTGGTGATAGTTGGGCAGGCCTTGAAATTGCTTCATTTCATGGTGTCAGCATTAAGCTCAGGGATCCAAAACCACAAACACAATCAAAATTGACAGTAAAATTGGTCTTCCAAATTAGAACCCAACAAATAAAAATAAAGCTATGAACTGCAGAATTATAAAATAGAGAGGTATGAGTTACAAACAATTATGGGGTGAACAAAAGCATAATTAGAATAAACATTATATATTAGAACAAAATGCATAATTAGAATAAATATAACAGCCCATCCTTATGTGCTTTTGTTTCTTAAGCATAATTAGAATATACATAATAGCCCATTGTATGATTTCATTCCTTTTGGTTAGCACAAGCTGGTTGCTCCCTTAAACAAATACAAATCCATCTTACACTTATTTGTGCATAAGACAAAATTATATACATACAAATAAAAAATTGATGCTCTTCTCAACTATATCATAAAATTGTTCATCACAAGTTCAAGTATGCAATTTCAAGATTTAATGGAACTCACTACAACATAATATAGGCTGAATCTAGTTTCTTTGTTGCCACAGTACCCATGATAGCATGGTAGTGAGTTTGCATGGTTTTTGGTCCCTATCCCAAGCCTAATCCATGAGTTCAGTGAAAGAAGGCTAGCTGTTGAACACACATTCCATCATGTCATGCTTCCAAACCGACTAAATTTTGGAACACCCCAGACAGCAGGAAGAGCATCTTCCACCTCGACCCCACAGAATTAGCTACACCTACAACCTTCTGCTTGAAAAAAGTTGAGCAAGTTGGCTACAATCCATTCATAGCCCTTAAAACAATTTGGGTGCAAGTTACCGCTACCTTGGTTGGGATTTCAAACGGTGTTATTTGGTAAGTTTCAATTTTGAGTGAGACTTTTTGTCAAACATGTTACATGTGGTGTACATATTATAAATGGGAATGAAAAGAATATTTTATAGCATGAATACACCCAAAAAAATGCCACACTACCATTGAACATTGACAAAAGTGAAGAAAAAACTTCAAAAATGATCCATAATAAAAATTGAACTGGTTCAAATTTCACTATACCATTTAGCTTGGGTTGACCATGCAATATCTCACTAAAAAGCAAAATCCATTTGCTTTCCAAAAGCAATTAAACGTCTTCAGAAAACAATGGTGGAAAAAAAGGGGGCCAGCCTTTTCAAATTACACTATATCATATACAGCAAATTTAATCAAACAATTAATAGGAACATAAATCTATAATATGAAGAGGAAAGAAAACCTTGAATTTGTTGTGCGATCGTTGGTCATTGGAGGACTTGCCCTGAGGAAATTAGACGAATCCCATCTTGTAGTTTCTGAATTATTCAAAATGGTTATTCAAATATCTATTTCTATCACCAACAAAGCCCATCATCAGAATTCCTCTACCTACCCAAATAAATAAATAAAGCAATAGAAATTCTGTTTGTTTCAAAGTTTTTTACTTTGCCTCTATAATTTTGATCAAAATTAAATCTTTTTTTATCATGGCAAAAACAATTAGAAAATACCCTAAAAAAAAAATCAAAGAAAAACTGACATCCTTACATAGATAAGCAGTGTTCACACCATTGTCTCTGTAATTGGGTCAAAGTAAAACAAATACTTAAGATTATATTATAATATCACAGATTAGAGAGGGTTTTGACTAAATAGTTAAAGTATTGGAGATGTTTGAAATCTTTAAGAGTCATAAGGAATATAAGGAAGATAGGGGTTGCAGTCTTGTAGTTTAAGGTCTAATGTGATGGTCATGATAGTGATGTAGGGAAGAAAGGGGTTGCAAATTTAGGAATAGAAGGGAGAGATCGAAGGTTTAACATAAAAGAATAGAATCTAAGGTGGTGTTTGGACACCCCTGTTTTCATCACTCATATCTCAGTTTTGATAACTCATTACTCAAAATTGGTGGGCCCCACGCAAGCAAACTCTGTTTGGCAAGATTTCCTTAACTCATTTCCTTAACTCATTTCTAAATTTTTTGAATTAAGAATCTGAAAACTGAGTGAAGCCAAAAACTTGTTTTCAAAACACCAAAACTGAGTTTCAGTGGTAAAGTTGTAAATACCTGGTTTACAGTGGGCCCCACGGCAGAGTCTTGTCCCATTAGAAGCTCAGTTCCCACACTCCTCCCAACGGTCACATGTCAACTTGGTCCAACCAACCCTCTTCACTCTCTCATCAGAGCACTAAAGGAAGCTACCTCTCAACCAAAGCTTCTCTTCTCCTCTCCCAAACCCATGGCACGTCCTGATGGCAGACCAAGCTCCGAAGTCCTTCCTAACCTTTGAAGCTCTAGCACCGGCCTCTGAACAGCATCAGCTCCGCCGCTCCAAGCTCTGCCGCGCCAGTCCGCTTCAATGCCGATCTAGAACCTCATGACCGACCCTTTTCTGTCAAGAGGTACCCACGATCCTTCCCCTTTCAGCTTCTCTTCTCAGTTTCCTTTATCTTTTGTTTATTTTGTTTTCCATTTTCAATGCTCTGTGCTGTGAATGTTTGGCCGGATCCGTGGGTATTGCTGGAATGGGGTTTAAAACTCCCTCTTCTCAGTTTCCTTTACCTTTTGTTTATTTTGTTTTCCATTTTCAATGTTTTGTGCTGTGAATGTTTGGCCGGATCCGTGGGTATTGCTGGAATGGGGTTTAGAACTCCCTCATTTCTTGTATAAAAATAATTTGATATAGTCTGTGGGATGCTAGAATGTTTAACAAAATTATTTGCACATGTTTAACAAAATTATTTGCACGTGTTTAACAACATTATTTCCCCTTACTACTTAGATCTGTGGGATGCTAGTTACTTCAAATTTTTTGCATGTTACCATTTTTTGAGTTTTGTGGTTTTGTATACAGTGTTTGATAATGGTTGTGTGCTTTTGGGATAATTGTTTGTGGTTATTGGTGAGAGTTGCATTATACTAAATATTGCCACTGAAATGGGTTCCTTGTGGTTTTTTTTTTTTTTTTTTTTTCGGATGCTATGTTTTTGTTTTTTTATTTGTTCTTCCTCTGCACATACTAGAATTTGGGGGTACAAGGCATAATTTGCACATAGTCAAATAGGATCCTATATACTTGTCACCTACATTGGCATTACATACATAACCTTCGATTTTGTTGTTTAAAAGTGTTGCTTACATGGTCTTGGATTGGTGTAAGGCGACTAGGGATTTGAGAATGTGAGATGATGATTGTGTTGATGAGCTATGTGATATTGTGTTTTGGGATTTCTTGCTTGGTAATTTTGCTCAAGGTGTTTCTCCAGACCCGTTGTGGGATGTGATCACCCAAACTCTCAATGCTCGTACTGGGAAGGATTTCCGCAGGAGGCAAGTTGTGAACTGGTTCCGTCGTCTCCAAAGGTGGTATTGCGAAGTAAGGGGAGTTCATAGGTATGCAAGGTTTGGGCATGGGTATCCGGTTGGTCCTGCTGATTCAGGGGATGGTCCGTCTTAGCAAAAGACGAACTTATATTGCTGAAGCATTGTAGTGCATGTGCCTTTTGTTTATGCTAACTTATTTTGTTCCCTCTATGGTCTGTACACCAATATGGTGTTGTTAGCATCTATTTTAGCATGTACTAACTAATGAGTATTACTGACTAGTAAGGTGGTAAATCAATGCTTCAGTCTTTTGGCTTTTTCTATGTTACATGGTGACAATGTATATGTTTAACCATCTGCCAGTGGCATATTTGTTACTATGGTGTACGAACATTATGTACTACTTGTCAATTTACAATTCTGTAACTTACTTGGCAGTTTTCCCACTGAACAATGTATCATATTCGTTTATTTGTCTATCATCTGCATAGTGTTCTGCTTACCGTGTGAGATATTTGAATTAGATGGCACATGAATCACAAGATGCGGATGACAAATTGTGGCCTCCCCATGTAGAACATATATTTATTGAGATAATGTTGGAGGAACAAATAAAGGGTAATATGGAGAACGGTGTGTTTAAGGGCCCTATGTGGCAAACAATGACGCAAGAACTTAATAACCGGACGGGTAAAAATTTCACGTCTAAGAAAGTTTTCCAAAAGCACAATAGGCTCCGGCAGAAACAACGCAAGTGGAGTTAGTTGCTGAAACACAAGGGCTTGGGCTGGGATGAGACCACCCAAACAGATACTGGTTCGGATGAGGTTTGGGCACATGTGGTGGTGGTATGTTACTTAATGCATTTCACGCTCCCTTGTTAATTGTCTATGTATTGCCATTCTTGTGATTATTAAGGAGAAGGGGAGGGGGTACATTTTCATTGAAAACTATTAACAAGTAGAGATATATATTTGAATATAAATTTTTGCGCACTCATGTCTTTTTCCAATATATTATTCTTTACTACATTACAATATTTATTGTTAGGAATGATTTAATAAATGAATTAGACCGAATCAATCGATCCATTTTTTTATACTATATTTCTAATGGATACGTTTCTTTTATATCATGATTATATTTTCATCTTAGAAATCAAAACTGTCACTTACCTCCATTCTCTTTTTCTCCTCGTCAGTTTTAACTTTTAACTCTGACTCTCTCTTCTACAAATACAAAAGACTGAAGCATCAATGGAGATGCTGAGGTTCTAAGTCAAAAATATTACCCTTTGATTTGGAGGGTGTCATGTTCTATTTTCCTCGAATCCAGATTTGAAACATACATTACAATATTTATTGTTAGTAATGATTTAATAAATGAATTAGACCGATTCAATCGATCCATTTTTTTTATACTATGTTTCTAATGGATATGTTTCTTTTATATCATGATTATATTTTCATCTTTACGCTATGACTCCATATTCTACTTCATTTATAACATTTATAACATTTATTTCCAGTTTTAGATCTTTCAATAATAAGTCCTTATTTGCTCAGCAATCAAACACAACATAAAATCTAGTTTCTCTGTAGCCACAGAAGTTGCTTCTAAAATTTCCTTGGCACGGTAGAATTGGAGTGTCCCTTCGCTGTCTGAAGGTGCTGTCTAGTTTTCCTTGGAGTAACAAGTTTATTCCAAGGCTAGTGGGGTTTTTTTCCAGGGGTTAGGGAAACAGTGATAAGGTTTTGGAGGGTGAACACGGTGGGGTGTAATGGAAGACCTCACGCAGAGTTGGAGCCGTTTGACTCTAACTGATAGGGAGGGACCAGGATGTAGTCTAACGGCTACTGACAGCTTAGAGGAATTTTCTATCCTAGCAAAGTTTTTCACGAAGAGAAATCTAAGCATTGATGCCATTGCACCAACCTTCAACCCGATATGGAGGGCTCGCAATGGTTTCAAAATCCAGAATTATGGAGACCACATGGTTTTATTCACTTTCGATAATAAGAATGATGTTGATCGAATCATAGCAAGTGAGCCATGGAGTTTTGACAAGCATTTGGTGGCGATGCAGAAATACGACAAAGAAACGCCAATAGGTGAGGTCAAATTTGAAAGAGCAAGCTTTTGGGTTCAACTACATGGCATAACACCAAAATACATGACAAAGGAAGCGGCTTTGAAGATCAGTGGAGTGATTGGGGAAGTGACCATTCCCAAAGATTTCAAGGAAATTGATGGAGGGAATTTTCTTCGACTACGGGTGAGCATTGATTTATCTTTACCTTTATGTCGAGGCAGACTCATTTCTTTAGAGAATGGGAAGCAATTTTGGATAAGTTTCAAGTATGAGCGACTCCCAAATGTGTGCTATTGGTGCGGATGTCTTACCCATGATGACAAGGAGTGTGAGATATGGATTGATAGTGAGGGAACCCTTAAGCCAGAGGACAGACAGTTCGGTCTAGGTTTACGAGCTCCAGCTTTCACCCCAACAAGGAAAATGGGACTGACAGTGCCGGGATATTATTCGTCACGGAAAAAGGCTGAAACTACCACTGCACCTACACCTATGGAGGCCGAGGTGACTGCAAACCTGGAACAGCCGGTGATGATAATAACTGAAAAGGCTCAGGCCGATGGTCGGAGTGAAACGGATGGTCTCGGTGCCAGCCAACCGTCCACCAATGAGTTGAAGTGTAACGCACAAAGCAACATTAATTACAAGGCTGAATCAAAGGTGCGAGACATTAATTATGGAGCTGAAAATACTTTTAAGACAGATATGAATGCTGAGCCGTTGATTGATCCACAGCAGCATGAGTTTCAATTGCATTCAATTACCATCAATACCCAATTAGCCACTCCACCGAATTATGAGGAATTGAACACACAATTAAAGGAGAATAATTGGGCATTGAAAACACAAAACAGCAGTAAGACAACGGACCTCTGCTTAGGAAAATTGAATACACGTGCCACCAAAAAAGAGACGTGCAATGAAAAATTAAGAGAATCACATGACCATCCCAAGTCGGCTAGGGTTTCCAAACCAACTCCAAGCACACCTAGTACCCTCCCCACCTGGACACGAAAAATACGGCCAACAACAACCAAAGCAGTCCCGGTTTCAGAGAATTGTTTGGGCAGAAAACGTGGAGTTCTTGAATCATGTGCAACACTTGATGGTCCTAACAAACGGCAACAGATTATTCAAGGCAGTAATGATGAAAAACTTGAATTGGCGGAGGCTGTTCATCAGCCCTGCCAAGGCCAATGAATTGCATCAGTTGGAACTGCTGGTTTGGGCTAATCACGTGCAGTTCATGAACTCTCCAAATTGGTGAACAAACATTCGCCCACCATTCTCTTCCTCATGGAAACAAGGGTAAAGGATCACAAGCTCAAAACCCTTTGCTCGAAGCTCCACCTAGAGAATGTTTTCATAGTACCGCGGGTTAACACAGGAGGCGGATTGGCCTTATATTGGAAGGATGGAATCAATCTTAAAGTTCTGGACTCAACACCAAGCTTCATTGATGCAGTAGTTAACCCAAGAATGGATGACGCCTGGCGATTGACGGGTTTTTACGGAAATCCAACAACAGCCAACCGGGAACATTCTTGGGCACTACTAAAACACCTCAGCCTAAAATTGGATTTACCATGAATGTGTGTGGAAGATTTTAACGAGATCACAAAAGCTGAAGAGTAGAAGGGAGGCCTCGAAAGACCAGAAAGACAGATGAGAGAATTTAGAGAAGCATTGGACTTTTGTGGATTCTGGGACTTGGGTTTTGTCGGTACTCCTTTCACTTGGTGTAATAATCAATTTGAGGGGGAGGTGACATGGATACAATTGGATAGAGGGGTGGCAACTCCAGATTGGATACAATTGTTCCCAACGGTCCGCATTCATCATATTGGAGGTACCTTATCTGACCATTGTCCTTTGTGGTTATGTTCTGACGATGAAAATGTTAGATTTTATAAAAAAATCCAGGCCTTTTCGTTTTGAGGCAGTTTGGCTAAAAGATGAAGCATGTGAGGGAGTTATCAAGAGAGCATGGGATGGACATAACTATGGAGATCCGGTTGGGAGGCTTTCTGGCAAGGTTGAGGCATGTAGGTCAAGCTTGCAAAAATGGAGCAGATTGAGTTTTGGGAATATTCGGCACATGCTAAACCAAAAGAGGAAAAAGCTAGTCCAAGCTGAGTCCATGTCTATGGCTGGTACTAATCATAAACAGGTTTGGGTCGTAAGAAGTGAAGTGTACGAGCTCATGGTGAAAAAAGAGTGCTTGTGGCACCAAAGATCCAAGTCAGAATGGTTGAAGAGTGGAGACATGAACACGAGCTACTTCCATAGTCGAGCAACACAACGAAATAAACGGTATTTTATTTCCAAGTTGCTTTTGGAAGACGGAACAATGGTGACAGATGACAAACAAATTGGGGACAGATTGGTGGAATACTTCAAGCAAATATTCACATCCTCATCGCCCACTAACTTTGACCAGATCCTGCAAGGGATTGACACAAGGGTTACCCCAAGTATGAATTCTAATTTGACAAGAGATTTCACAGTAGATGAGGTCGAATTGGCTCTAAAGCAGATGAAGCCTCTAACAGCTCCGGGCCCTGATGGTATGTCTCCCATTTTTTTCAAATCCTGTTGGAAATTTATTGGTCAAGATATCATTGATGCTTCTTTGGCTATTCTGAATTCGGGTAACATGTCAGCTAGCCTAAACCACACTTATATAGCACTTATACCAAAAACAAAATCACCAAAAAAAGCAACTAATTTCCGTCCTATAAGCCTGTGCAATGTCTTATATAAAATTGTGTCCAAAACAATAGCCAACCACTTAGAGAAAATCATGCCAAAATTGGTGTCAGAATCACAAAGTGCATTCATGTCAGATAGACTAATCACAGACAACATCCTTGTAGCCCATGAAACACTCCACCACCTTAAAACAAACAAAAACTGGGAAAACGGGATACATGGCCGTTAAACTGGATATGAGTAAGGCATACGATAGAGTGGAGTGGGTGTTTCTTGAAAAAATAATGGAAAAAATGGGTTTTGGCAATAGATGGATATCTCTCATTCAATCTTGCATTCAAACTATCTCTTTCTCTATTCTGGTTAATGGTGAACCCCGTGGTAACTTCACCCCCAAAAGGGGTCCCTGCCAAGGGGACCCATTATCTCCTTATTTGTTTCTCTTGTGTGCAGAGGAGCTACATTCCCTTTTACAACAAGCTGAAAGCTTGGGTGCAATTAAATGAGTCTCGCTATGTAGTGCAGCCCCAAAAATTTCACACCTATTCTTTGCCAATGACAGCTTGCTGTTTTGTCGGGCAACTTCACAGGAGTGCACCCACATCTTGGACATTTTGAAGCAATATGAAGATGCATCCGGGCAGCAATTAAACCGAGGTAAAACACAACTCTTTTTCAGCCCCAATACCGAGACAGTTATGCAAGAAGAGATAAAAAACTTGCTAGGAGTGGCAACCATAACCAACTATGAAAAATACCTTGGTTTACCCTCTTTTGTGGGAAGGGGAAAAAAACAAAGCTTCGGTTATATTAGAGAAAGGATTTGGCACAGAATGCAAGGTTGGAAAGAGAGGCTATTGTCACAAGGTGGAAGAGAAGTTTTGATAAAAGCGGTATTACAAGCCATGCCCACTTACACCATGGCATGTTTCAAACTCCCAAAAAGTCTATGCAAGGATATTGAGTCCTTAATTAGAAAATTCTGGTGGGGTTATAAGGGGGAAGCACGGAAGGTACATTGGGTGGGATGGAAAAAATTATGTAAGCTGAAGTGTCAAGGAGGATTGGGTTTTAAGGATATAGAGAATTTCAATTTAGCCATGTTGGGAAAACAGGTATGGCGGTTGCTCCACAACAAAGACTCACTATTTTACAAGGTCTTTAAAGCGAGGTATTTTCTCAATTGCACAATATTAGAGGATGGGGTGAAAGAGAAAGGATCATACGCTTGGCAAAGTATTTTGCAAGCTAGAAAGGTGGTTCGTTTGGGATCAAAATGGAGGATTGGGGATGGGAAATCAGTTCAGATTCGGGGAGATAGTTGGCTGCCTGACTTGCATTCTAGCCGTGTCATATCTCCTCAGAAGAATTTTCCCAATAACAGCTGGGTTTGCGCCCTGATAGATGAAGACAACAGGTGTTGGCTTGAAGATATTATACGTGATGAATTCCTTCCTCATGAAGCGGATGCAATCATGAGGCTCCCTTTGAGCCTAGAAGCTACGGATGACAAACTGATATGGGCTGAAACACAATCAGGTCACTACACAACTAAATCAGCATACCGTGTCTTAATAAGAAAGGCTGAAGTTTTTTGTCCTGACACCTCCAACCCAACGGCTCACAAGAAATTCTGGAATGAGATTTGGTCCTTGAACATTCCAAATAAAATTCGCCATTTCATTTGGAGGGCAGCAAATGATTCACTCCCAATAAAAAAGAACTTGCAGCGGCAGAAAATAATAACGGACCCAACGTGTGATCAATGTGGAGAGGAAGCTGAAGATAGTTTACACGCTTTGTGGGGCTGCCAATCGGTGAAGCATATCTGGTGGGAACTTAAATGTTGCAGAAACTTCCTATCAGAAAGGTTTGTAAGTTTCCGAGATTTATTTCAAGGAATCCTTGCACAAAAAAACCAATACATGGCTGAACTGTTTGCCTACATGGGATGGAGTCTATGGTTCAACAGGAATGCAAAAAGGGTTGGGTCCACTTCCTTGCCAACGGAAAAAATTTTCAGTGATGCTGTGGAACGGCTACAAGAGTATCACTCGGTGCAAGATTATTCAACACAACAAGACGTGGTTGTACACTCAACCCAATGGCGGCCTCCCCCACATTCAGTCTACAAAATAAATTTTGATGGAGCAACTTTCATAGATACAGACTCCTCGGGTTTGGGTGTGGTAGCTCGTGACTCAGACGGCATGGTTATCGCCTCCTTTTCGGAACGCATCAGACTACCACCAACGGTTGCTGACTTGGAAGCTCTGGCGTGCAGAAGGGCCATCTTATTCGCTCTCGAATTAGGACTCCAAGACGTGGTGTTTGAAGGTGATTCGGAGGTTATTATCAACCACCTCAAAGCAGAACAGCCTTGTTTGACAGCTTTTGGGCACATAATAGAGGAAGCACGAACACTTTCAGCCAGGTTGAGACAAGCATCTTACTCACACACAAGGCGCGAAGGGAACAAAGTAGTTGATAAGCTTGCAAAATTAGCAAAAAACTTGTATGAACCACAAGTGTGGATGGAGGATATTCATAGTAATGCTCTGCAATATGTATTCTTTGACAGAGGCGTAATGCCTGTTTAATGAAAAGTTCATGATCGTTTTCTCAAAAAAAAAAAAAAATAATAATAATAATAATAAGTCCTTACATATGGCTGATTATTGTTCCCACACTTATGTTGTTGTAGGGAGATTAGGGTGCAACAAACTTGTGGAAGAAAGGATGCCCAAACTATGACACACTGAAGCAGTTGTTTGCCCCGAGTACTGCAACTGGGCATCTTCAGATATCTTCAAACACACCTGCCTTGACCAGCAACAAAGAGCTTGCCCTGGAGGAAAAGCTTGCTAATGATGGTGCTGCCACCCATATTGATGACGATTGTTACACTCCTAACTTGGAGAGTATACCTCAGTCTGCGGAGGAAACCGGAGTTGATGGCCAAACCCAAGCTGCTTGCAAACGTTCCATGCAAGATGCAAGTGCCAAGGGTAAGAAGGTGTCGAAGAAAGCAGACAGAGTAAGTGAGATGACTGTGGCCCTAAAGGAGTACACCGCAATGACAAGGGAGAGGTATAGCGGTAAGAAGGGCAAGTCCAGTGGCACCTCTAAAAAATTCGCTTAGTCAGCAGTTGAAGGTGATCCTTGTTCTCTAGGGAAAGCTATTGCGGTTCTTAATCAATATGAGGACCTAGGGAACAAGGCATATGTTAAAATCTTAAAGGCTCTCCAACAAAAGGATAATAAGGTGGTGTTTATAGGCATGCGGGAGCATAGGAGGAAGGCATGGATGGATGATATTGTTAACTCGGAGGATTGAGTCATGTCACTTATTTTATTATGTTGTAGTGATAGTATATGTATTTCTCTTTTTAGGTGCAGACATTATTGCACTGTGGTGGTGTAGTGTGTGGTTTTTTATTATGTTTTAAACTATGGATGATTGTGGGTTTGCATTTTTTTTTTTTTAGCTTCAATGGGATGCTATGTTAAATTGGTTGCGGTTTTTTTTTTATTCTAGATATAATGGGATGCTATGTTAAACAGCTTGCGGTTTTTATATTTTTAGATATAATGGGATGCTATGTTGATTAGTTTGCGGTTTTTTTTCGATGTTGGATATAATGGGATGCTATGTTGAATGAGTGGCATTTTTGTTTTTATTTTTGAATACGATGCTCTGTTGAATAGTTTGTTGTTTTTTTTTTTTTGGAATTTGGATATAATGGAATGCTACGTTGAACAGGTTGCATTCCTTTTTATAGTGTTTTAGTAGGATGCTATGTTGAATAATTTGATGTTATTATTGGGAAGCGTTATGAGGATTTCCCGTATGCATGGTTAAATAATATAGACGGCACACAGGTTGATGTGAACTTTGTTGAGTTGAGTTATTTTCGTTTTGCTTAATGCGTACATCACATTCTTGAAAAGTGTGTTGTTGCAGTGTGTAGGTGACAATGGCGTTAGGGGCTGAATGGTTAGATGCATTCCTGCGTTATGACTTTGATGATTCATACTTCATCGACGTTAATGTCGATGCTGCCTTTGAATTTACTGATGAAGATAACTCGGATTTAGAATGTGATAGCGAAGATGAAGCAGAGTGTGATAGCGAAGATGAAGCAGAATTTGATTTTGTGAATCCTTTGGTCGGGGAGATGTTTGCCTATATGCAATGACATTATGATAAATAGCCCATGCGTACAAGTGTCTGGACAGGGAATGGATACATGGAAGAACTGGAAGAAGGTAATCCTAAGAAGTGTTTTGAGATGTTTCGCATGACACGCCCATTGCTGCTTCATTTAGTGGATGAATTGTGTGGCCATGGTTATTTGAGAGATGGGCAGGGTGATGTAGATAGCACGCAGGCGGTAGCCATGTTTTTGTACATACTTTGTCACAACACCCGAATGAGATATGTTGCAGACAGGTTTCAACACTCAACTGAAACGATCTCGCGCCACTTTCGTAGGGTGTTGCGAGCTGTTCACTCATATGCGAAACACCTGATTAAATCGGATCCAAATGTAGATGGCCTCCCTGAACATCTTCAAGTGAACAAGTACTGGCCATGGTTTGAGGTAATATTATTCCCTTACTTAGTACTGAGTTAGGTCCAAACTTAATTCTCTATGTAGATTATATTGTTGATGTGTCTTATTTTATTATGTTTTACTATTTTCCACGTGTAGAAATGTGTTAGGGCAATTGATGGCACCCACGTCAGTGCTCGGCCCCCTTCAAACACAACTCAAGCGTACAGGAGCTGCAAGTCTACCGTAACCACAAATGTGTTGTGTGTGTGTAACATGGACATGCAGTTCACTTATGTTCATGCTGGGTGGGAGGGTAGTGCTAATGACTCGCGGGTGTTAGATGAAGCGATTAGTGACTCGAAGCATGGAATCCCATGGCCACCAACGGGTATCATAATTCCATTTGTCTTTGAGTAAATTATTTGTACTTGTTATGATTATTGTTACGAATACCACAATGTTTATTGTTGGTCGCATATAGGGTCATACTACTTGGTGGATTCGGGCTTCCCTATTGGCACTAGTTTCCTTCCATCGCACAAGTCAACTAGGTACCATGCTCAGGAGTTTCGTTCAAGCAATAGACAACCAATAACAAAGAAAGAGTTGTACAACTATAGGCACTCATCGTTGCGAATGGTTATTGAGCGATCGTTTGGAGTGTTGAAGGCTCGTTTCCTTATTCTCAATTTAATGCCAAACTTCAAGCGTAGTAGGTAGCGTTATGTGATTGTTGCGTGCTGTGCTCTTCACAATTTCATATGCATGAATAACCGGGGCGATGAACTATTCTGCACTAGGGCACCGACGGGGGTTGAAGGAACTTCCAGCTGTGGGCTCCCCAGCGGTAACACCGAAGCATCCAGTAATACTGCAACCCAAAGGCATGTACTAGAAATGTCAGATGCAGCAAAAAGACTAATGACCCAGTTTAAGGATGGCATCACTGATGCTATGTGGGCTAATTACATGGTCCGCCGGCACTGATTTACCACATTTTTATGTTGTATGGAATTTATCTTAGGTAATGTTGTGTGGAATTTATCGTAGGAAATGTTACAACGTTACTTCAACTATTTTTTAACCTAAATATATAGGAGGATTATGTTGTATGGATTTATCATAGGAAATGTTGCAGCGTTACTTCAAATATTTTGGAACCTAAATATATAGGAGGATTATGTTGTATGGATGTTATCTTAGGTAATGTTGTACCATTTCTTCAAATATTTTGGAGCCTAAATATGTAGGAGGATTATGTTGTATGGATTTTATCATAGGAAATGTTGCAGCATTACTTCAAATATTTTGGAACCTAAATATTATAGAGGATTATATTGTATGGATGTTATCTTAGGTAATGTTGAACTGTTTCTTCAAATATTTTGGAGCCTAATTATGTAGGAGGATTATGTTGTATGGCATTTATCTTTGGAATTGCTGTGGTTATTTCATAGATTTTGGAACCTATCATTTAGGTTGGTGCAACAGATTATATAAACGATTTAGGCAATGAACAGAAGTTCTGTCCTTACAAAACACCTGTATATGTACCAACCAACACAACAACAAAACGAAGCATTGCAAGTTGTATCTACATAAAACATGTCCAGCAGCGAATAATAGGGCTTACATATGTTTTCTGATATAAATATACAAAGGCTTATGGTAGGCACATTTTCCTCTGTTCATTGCCCCCAAACATGGGCGTAACAATAAAATACAACCCAATCATAACCTAAGTCGTAATCAAAGCAATCCTAAACTTGTGCACTTTCTCCTCAGTACTTCGGACTGCGACTCTATACTTCTTAGCTCTACGCTTGGCTAAGCGTTCCCACTCTAATGCTTCTGTTTCCATTCGTCGTGCATTGTCCCTCTCATTTTTGGCAGCTTCCGCCTCGACTGCCAGTCTCGTAAACCTTTCCCGCACAATTGGGGTTGTTGCACGTCCACGAGGGCATGTGTCCTTATCCAACCACCTAAAGTGTTAGGTTCTAAAGACTTAGAATTAATGTATTTAGAATTCTAATTTGTATTGTTGGCAAACCATGATCAAAACAGATTGTTTAGTCTTGTTTAGACTTGCTCAAAGTTATGTCTTTTATGTAAAGTTGGATTTAAGTGGATGCAGAATTCACTGTACATTTCGGCCTGGCTCGATCGATCGAAGCTTAGGCTTGATCAATCGAATTTCGGGTCTGATGCGTTTTCTGCATATTTCCAACTCAGCCCTAGCTCATTAAAATGTTTAGGGTTTTATGTTTTGCCCTAGGTATATAAAGCAAACCCTAGCCACGTTTTAGAAGTTGCTCATATTGTTGTTTTGTGTAAATCTCTTGTGAGATCTAGAGGAGATTTCCTTTACACAAAGCTTAGGGTTTTCAAGGAGGAGATGTTATCTACACCTTGATGATCAACTCAGTTGCTGTCATTGAAGCTTAAAGAAAAACAAGTGTGGGTGCTTGTATCTGGTGGTGAATCCAAGAAAGAAGGAGTCCGTGATCTCGGAGCTTGCACGTGGTCGTGTCAGTAAGTTCTACTGGTGGGTAGCAATAAGAAGTCAAACGGGGAGTTTGTAAGTCTTATTGTATGAACTTCGATTCTTTCAAGATAGTGGATTTAGGTTTACCTTGAGGATAGCTAGGTTAAATCCTCCCCAGGTTTTTACCGGTTTGGTTTCCTGGGTGATCATATCTTTGTGTTATTTATCTTTCCGCTGCTTTACATGATATGATTGGTTGATTGTGTTAACCTAGATTTGAATAATTTGACTAAGTAACAACTTAGCTAATTACCTAGGTTAATTCAATTGTGTTTTAAGGGGTCTAAAAACTATCAAGTGGTATTAGAACAGGTAGCTTTTTTGTTTTAGATCTTTTGATCTAAGAGCTGATCCTTGACCCCTGTTGTCATGGATTCTTGGAAAATCTTTTTGCTTATTTATCAACTTGCTTACTCGTTGTCGTTGTCTCTTGTTGTTTTTGTTAAATCTTTCCTTGAGCTTCTTGGTTTTGTCACATGTGGTAATAATTACTTGTGTTATACTGCCTTAACCGCCTTAAAGGCACGTGATTCTTGTCTTTGGTATTTGGATAGTGGTTGTTCCAGGCATATGACAGGAAACAAAGGATTATTCAAGACTCTCTTTGAAGGAAAGATTGGGATAGTCACTTTTGGAGATGGAAGCAAGTCTGTGATCAGAGGCATTGGAACTGTGGACATTCCAGGATTGCCAGTCTTTGAAGATGTTTGGTATGTTGATGGACTGAAGGCAAATTTACTCAGCGTCGGTTAGATTTGCGACAATGGACTGAATGTACTCTTCACTAAGTATGAGTGAGATACTTGATGGAGGAGGTGACTGTATGTGTGTTGGTGTAAGGACAGCTGACAACTGTTATGGTTTAACACCAAGTATAAGCAACAAGTGCTTTAGTGCAAAGATTGATCAAGTTGATTTGTGGCATCAACGGTTGGGGCATGCAAGTCATAAGCAATTAGAGAAGATTTCCAAATGTGATACAGTTATTGGTTTACCTAAGTTTGAGAAGATAGATAAGTGCATATGTGGACCATGTCAGATAGGTAAACAAGTGAAATCCAAACATCCGTCTGTAGCTAGTGTTCAAACTTCAAGACCTCTAGAGTTACTTCACATTGATCTTATGGGTCCTGCCAGAGTTCAGAGTTTAGGTGGAAAGAAATATATTCTAGTAGTTGTGGATGACTTTACTAGATATACTTGGGTTGTGCTTTTGAAAGATAAAGCTGAGGCTCCTGAAAAGATGATACATCTGTGCAAGAAATTGCAGGTTGAGAAAGATACTGTGATAGCCAGAATCAGAAGTGACCATGGAAGAGAATTTGAGAATACCAAGCTGGCTACCTTCTGCAATGATCAAGGCACACATCAAGAGTTTTCTTCACCCAAGACACCTCAACAGAATGGAATAGTGGAACGGAAAAATAGGGTTGTTCAGGAGATGGCAAGGGTCATGCTACACAATAAAAAGTTGCCCAAATCCTTCTGGGGAGAAGCAGTTAACACTGCCTGCCATACACTCAACCGGGTGTATTTCAGACTTGATTCCAAGAAGACTCCATATGAACTCTGGAGAGGAAAGAAGCCTGTTGTTAAATATTTCAGGATATTTGGTAGTGATTGCTACATTCTACGTGATAGAGAGAACCTAGAAAAATTTGATGCAAAGAGTGACAAGGGATATTTTCTGGGATACTCCTCTACTAGTAGAGCATATAGAGTGTATAATCTGAGAACCAAAACAGTCATGGAATTTTCAAATATTGTGATCAATGATGAAGTATGTTCAGAAGCACATTCAGTAAATACTGCTCCGGTTCAAGATGAGCCTATGGAGGTTGATGACTCACTTCCTGTTGATTATGTTGGGAAGCATAGTGATGAAGAGTTGACGGTGCTGAATGATGCAGTTTCTGTGCCATCAAGTCCGGAACCATCCACACCGGTACATGAAACTCAACAAGCACAACCTGGGTTTAGTCCTTCATCAGAACAAAAAGGTACCTCCACATCTCTAGTCAAAGGTCCTTCCTCTAGAGTAAGGCTTAATCATCCCTCCTCAAACATATTAGGAAGTTTGAATGATAACATGAGATTAAGATCAAAAGCCTTAAGTGTAATTACACACTCATGCTATCTGTCTCAATTTGAACCAAAAAAGGTAGATGAAGCACTTCAAGATGCTGATTGGGTAAATTCTATGCATGAAGAACTTCATCAATTTGTTCGGAATGATGTGTGAGAATTAGTTCCTAGACCAAAGGGAGTAAATGTGATTGGAACTAAATGGATCTTTAAGAACAAGTCAGATGAACATGGCACTGTTATCAGAAATAAATCAAGATTTGGTGCTCAAGGTTACACACAAGTGGAAGGGATTGACTTTGATGAGACCTTTGCACCGGTAGCAAGATTGGAATCCATTAGGATACTTTTGGCTATAGCTAGTCATTTAAATTTCAAGCTATATCAAATGGATGTCAAAAGTGCTTTCTTGAATGGAATGTTGCAAGAAGAGGTATATGTTGAACAACCGAAGGGTTTTGTTGATCCTCACAGACTGGATGATGTGTATAAATTGAAGAGAGCCCTGTATGGTTTGAAACAAGCTCCACAGGCTTGGTATGATAGACTGACTGCATATCTCACTGAGCATGGATTCAAAAGGGGATCTGCAGACACTACTCTCTTCATAAGAAAGGATAAGAATAATTTTGTTGTAGCTCAAATTTATGTTGATGATATCATTTTTGGTGCTACTAATGACTCTTTTGCTCATTCTTTTGTAGATGAAATGAAGGCTATGTTTGAAATGAGTGTGGTTGGTGAACTAACTTATTTCTTGGGATTACAGGTGAAGCAAACAGACTCAGAAATTTACATCAACCAGGCAAAGTATGCAAGGAATCTAGTCAAGAGATTTGGACTGGACAATGCTGCACATGCTAAAACACCAATGGCTGCCAATGCAAAATTAACAAACGATCCATCAGGTGAGTCTATTGATGTTACATTATACAAAAGTATGATTGGATGCCTTTTGTATTTAACTGCTAGTCGGCCTGATATTGCCTTTAGTGTTGGTGCCTGTTCTAGATTTCAATCTAATCCTAAAGTTTCATACCTGAATGCTGTCAAAAGAATTATTAAATATGTTGGTGGAACTTGTGATTATGGATTATTCTATAGTAAAGAGTCTAATCTGTCTCTTGCTGGTTTTTCTGATTCTGATTGGGCTGGTAATGCTGATGATAGAAAAAGTACCACCGATGGGTGTTTTTATGTAGGAGCCAATCTTGTTGCTTGGATGAGTAAAAACCAAAATTCTGTGTCTTTGTCTACTGCAGAGGCAGAATATATTGCTGCTGGAAGTTGTTGCTCACAACTTCTTTGGATGAAAAAGGTTTTAACTGATTATGGGATATCCCAAGATACCATGGTTGTTTACTGTGATAACTCTAGTGCTATTAATATATCTAAGAACCCTGTTCAACATTCTAAGACTAAACACATAGAGATTAGATATCACTTCATTAGGGATCTTGTTGAAAGAAAGATTGTGTGTCTTGAGTATATTCCTACTAAACGGCAGAATGCTGATATCTTCACCAAACCTCTTGATAGAAGTAAGTTTGAGACACTTCGTCAAGTAATTGGTGTAATTATGTGTCCCTGATCTGTCTTCGCTTTCATGGTCCTTGTGCTTCGTTGCTCTACCTTTTGTGACCATTGTTCTTTGGTTTTGTGTTTTTTTTTTCTTTTGTTTCTAGGATTTGCATTGCATAACATTCATGCATTTCATTCTAGGTGTTTTTTTAATATAAAATAATAAAAAAAGGAGGAAGGAAAAGGAAGCAAATTGTGTTTTTTGCACTATTCTCTTGGTTATTGAAAACAAGGTTGGTCAATTTATTTTCACATAACATGTCTTTTGTACCTTGTTTAGCTTTGATGAGCTTATTTATTGCACTTGACTAGTTGAAACTTTGTAGTGCATGTTGTGTGGGAAAGATGTTTATGGTATTTATCACTTTGTCTTAATCTTGAAGTCACATGTTATTTGACTGTCGGACTTGATCCTTTTGAGAAAGGCATAAATAACCATTTCACCACTGTTCACTAGCCAATCATGAACACCTTAGTGCATATCGCAAGATTTTGTGCTCGAGAAAGTGTAGCACATGCACAAAAAGACCATAAGGTGTAGCCTCGGTTGAAATGCTTAAAATTGGTATGTACTATTAGGCTTGATGCCAAATCACAGAATTAAAATTGGTGTGTACATTATCCTGGCTTTTTAATAAGTTTCTGAATAAAGTAAAATTTGTGTGTATATTATGAGGCAAAATTCAAGAAACTTACATGATTGCAAGCTTGTTTTCTAGGAGATGTGGGAGTTATATGATGTACCTCTTTAAGTGATAGTCTCTTTTAAAATTCTATGTGATGAATTTTGTAGACTTCGTGATTGATTGCTATTCACATATCACCTCACATGTATCTCAAGTTTTTGCTAGTTGCACACACTACACAAGTTACTCTTTGCTAAACCTTGTACATGTTATTGTGTGTGTTCTTGGTTTGACCAACCAAGTTTGAAAATAACTGTGGCTTATGCAAAACATATTTGATGCTTGAGAATTTAAAGGGAGAATGTTTGAAAATCTTAATTTTGGGAAAACCGGGTTTAAAACTTGTGTTTTGGAAAAGCATTTCATCTCATACTCATGCATTTTATTCCTTATATTCAATGCTTTGAGGAGTTTTTTTTTTTCAAAAACCGGTTTATTTTTTTTTTGTTTTTTTTAGAATTTCGATTGATTCAATCTGTTTTTTGACCAATCGAAATTGGATTCAAAATTTTAAGTGAGCCTCTGTCTGTTTCGATCAATCGAAACTGATTTTCGATCAATCGAAAATCGTGAATAAGCTTTTTAAAAAATCAGATCTTGACTTATTCAACTCACCTTTTTCAAAAGTTTTCAAATTTTTCTCTCTCTCTCTCTCCGATTCGGACTAGGCTCCACATCAAATTTTTGTTGTTTTCCTCCGTTCTTTTTGCAAGGTTTCTCTCTCCATAAGCCGGTATGTCCATAATACCCTTTCTTTTGCATTTTATTTCATGTTTTCATGCATAAATTCATGGTTTTTGGGTAAATTTTTGGACTATGCATAATTTGGGGTTTTTGATATAACAAGCCTTATTTTGTGAAATTGATCAATGGGTTTTGTTGGTATATTGATATATTCCTGATCTATGATGATTAATTTGATCAATTATGTGTTTTATGAGAAATTCAAAATTCTAGGGCTTGTATTAAACCCGAATTGGGGTTTTTTGTTCAATTTTTGTTTAATTGATGAAATTGGCTTGTTGAATTGATGTAATTGATCATTATCATCGGTGTTCTAACTTGTGTGATGATCAATTGGTCAATTTTTTATAAAAACGATCAAGTGGTTTTTCAATTTTAGGGTTTTTGTTAGAAACTCTATGCTCAAGCCAATTTTGTGAACTTGAACTTAATTTGAACTTAATTGCATTGCATTAGAGCATGCATCATGTCATTTCAACTGTTCATGCATCATATAGATTTTTGTTCTATATTGCTTTTATGCTAACTTGCAGTCTGCCCTTGGTTTTTTGTTTTGTTTTTTTCTCTTTTTTGCTTTGTGTCTTTGCCCTTATCCTAGCACCATGCCTAGGAAGACTAGAGCTAATAGGACTCCCTCCCTTTCCTCTGTGTCTCCCTCTAGGAGTGAGGTGTTCAGGAATGACAAAAGCAGAGAGGCCTTTGAGAAACTGAACTGTAAAAGAAAGATTTGGGCTGAGCGTTCAGTTGTGTTAGATGAGGTTGATCCGGCCATTAGGGCAAACTTTGCGTCTAGAGGTTGGTTGTCCCTGTTAGAGATAGATCATCCACCCCCGACCGCCCTGGTTAGAGAGTTCTACTCGAATCTCTCTTGCCACATCTATGATTCTAATACTCTTGTTAGGAGTTGGATACGAGGTGTTGAGTTCACCATTACCCCTAGGATAGTGGCTGAAGCACTTGGGGTTCCGATCGTTAGGGAGCCTGCCTATCCCTATGAGGAGTCTTCACCCTTGGATGACATTATGTCATACATCGGGTTTTCTATCCAGTGGGATCCTGATCCTCGGATCACTTTTGCTGAGCTCACTGAGACTACCTATCTTTTCTTTAGGATAGCGTGTCATTCTTTGTGGCCTATTTCTCATCTCCACACCATTCCTATTGAGCGGTGTACATTTTTGTACGCTCTTGTTATTGATGTTCCTATCAGTTTTCCTCATCTGTTTCTTCGTTCTTTGAACGAAGTTCATAGGAGTTCCGCCGTAGCTCATGCTCTTATTCATCCTATTTTCATTCATAGGATTTTTTTGTTTCTTGGTCTAGCTGATTTCCTTGCCGGTGAGCCTGTGCATGTTGTTGCTCCCCTAGGTGCCACCTTCCTTAGGCAAAGGACTGCTCACTTGAGAGTTGGCTCTACGCGTCCTAGAGGTGTGTCATATGGTGTTGTCCCCCCTCTTCCCTCTACTACAGGTGCTGATACTGCTGAGGCGTCTGGTGCTGCTATTGCTGATGCTGACGTTCCTCCACCGACTACTTCAGATGATTCCGACATTCGACGTACGTTGGATCATGTCTTGACCGTTCAGGCGGCTCATGGACAGATTTTGGTGGACATGCTCGATGAGATTTGTGCTTTGCGCGCGAAGTTGGCATTGTTTCGACGATCCTCACCGCCACCTCCTTTTGATGATGGACTTTGATTGCCCTTTGGCATTCCGTCACAAAAAGGGGGAGTACGTGTACTTTGGAGATTATTTTTGGTTTTGAGCACTTGTAGGGTTTTTGTTTTCAGGGGGAGTGTTTGTTTTTGTTTTTGGAGCTTGTGAAGCTATTAGATTGTATCTAGGTGCTTCATTTTGTTTTTACCTTTTTTAGCTCTTGATGTATATTTGTTGAGATATTCATGATAGGGGGAGTTATTTTATTTTATTTTATTTTTTGTTTCAGATGGTTCTTGTTTCACTGCTTATTGACTTATATTCATGATGTTATTCATTGATATTTGTCTTTATTTTGTGGATTGTGAAATCAAGAACTTATTTTGTTTACTTTTTTTCTGTCATACATGCGTTTATGCATTTTGTTTAGTGTTTCAGGAAATATACAAGTTGATTCAATTGAGCTGCTGTCTACACTTGCAACTGATGGATAGTAGTTAGGATTGAATTTGTTATAATGAGCATTTTTTTTGTAAAGGGCTTTTCTTTGTAAACTTTGAGCTTTAAGTTGTGTTTTGTCACGGATTGCCAAAGGGGGAGTTTGTTAGGTTCTAAAGACTTAGAATTAATGCATTTAAAATTCTAATTTGTATTGTTGGCAAACCATGATCAAAACGGGTTGTTTAGTCTTGTTTAGACTTGCTCAAAGTTATGTCTTTTATATAAAGTTGGATTTAAGTGGATGCAGAATTCACTGTGCATTTCGGCCTGGCTCGATCGATTGAAGCTTAGGCTCGATCAATCGAATTTTGGGTCTGATGCGTTTTCTGCATAATTCCAACTCAGCCCTAGCTCATTAAAACGTTTAGGGTTTTATGTTTTGCCCTAGGTATATAAGGCAAACCCTAGCCACGTTTTAAAAGTTGCTCATATTGCTGTATTGTGTAAATCTATTGTGAGATCTAGAGGAGCTTTCCTTTACACAAAGCTTAAGGTTTTCATGGAGGAGATGTTATCTACACCTTGATGATCAACTCAGTTGCTACCATTGAAGCTTATAGAAAAACAAGTGTGGGTGCTTGTATCTGGTGGTGAATCCAAGAAAGAAGGAGTCCGTGGTCTCGGAGTTTGCACGTGGTCGTGTCAGTAAGTTCTACTGGTGGGTAGCAATAAGAAGTCAAACAGGGAGTTTGCAAGTCTTATTGTATGAACTTCGATTCTTTTAAGATAGTGGATTCAGGTTTACCTTGAGGATAGCTAGGTTAAATCCTCCCCAGATTTTTACCTGTTTGGTTTCCTGAGTGATCATATCTTTGTGTTATTTATCTTTCCGCTGCTTTACATGATATGATTGGTTGATTGTGTTAACCTAGATTTGAATAATTTGACTAAGTAACAACTTGGCTAATTACCTAGGTTAATTCAATTGTGTTTTAAGGGGTCTAAAAACTATCATAAAGAACTTACAAGCCTGATCGAAGTCCTGTGACAAAATTTATACCATATAGTTGATGGAGAAATTAGATAGATCAGAAGCTCACATACAAACAACATGGACAAGAACAAATAATTTTGATACAGATCGGTGACCAGTGTTGACATCCATAAAACCTCCTTCCGAAATTATGGAGGGATAAAGACGTCCTAAGCACACAACGGTCCATGTCGCACATATGCTAAGTAGACGTGGAACTATAACTATTTGCGGAAGACATTGTTTGGATTCCCCTATATAGAAGGCATATTAATTAAGAAAAATACAACTTAACTAGTTTTGCATCCATCAGTAGATCATAAATTCTCATATGTGCCAAATCTTAAGTTAATTCATTCCAGTAGCTCACGCTTATTTATATAAAAAAGTTGATTATAAGAATGAAATAGTTGCTGATTACTTGACATTATCACAAGCATGCAAGTGAAGCCCAACATACAGCAACAAAGAAGTTAAAACAGAGGCATGTGGAAAACCACAACCCCATGAACACTGATCTTCAAAGAATAAATATAACAATCACCATAGCTTTTCAACAAACCAAGATGCTGTAAAGCAATCTCACATAAAGAATTTCCATGTGGTAAGCAGCTATAGTTATAACAGCAAATGTATTCTATATCTATTTCAAAGATACATTATGTTAAGGTTTCTATTTGTTTAACAGAAAAAATGCCGTTTCTTCTGAAAAGAAACGGCACTTCTTGCTTTCTAGAAGTCTAATGAATATAACTGGGCTGACCAGCAAGCTATGTGCCCTTGACCATATATCCCTAACATAAATGTAGGAAATCTACAAGCGGAGACTGATTTTATAGTAATTACATATTGACCAATTTTCCAGAACATACATCTGCACAAATGCTAAAGAGACACACCAGAAGATATAATCATATAAATATTATTATACCAGCAACTTTATACTTCAAACTCGGGCTATTGAGATATCTTTTGGAACCATTAAAAAAAAAAGAAAAAAAAAAAGAGAAATGCAACACAAGGATGGTTTTTTTTTTCACCCCTCTTTCTTATATCATACGGGAGATTCAAGTTATTAGCAACACATGGAATTGATTTCCAAAATATTCAGCATTTTCCAATGTGTGCTTAATAATTGCTGAGAAAAGTTTTTACCAAGTAACACATTTTGAAATTTGATATAGAATGTTTAATTTGACTATGCATATGAATGTATGCTAAAGTAATTAGATTGTTTTGTGGTCCAGTTGTGATGGTTTTACTATGTGTCCATGTCCTAGATATATTTAGTACGAGTTAGAAACTAAAAATTAAAAAATTAAACTTAGAAAAAAAAAAATAAGAACTAAAAATCAAGATGATCGACAATTTCATTCCCTTATCATCTCCACTATTCATTCCATTGTTTTAAAGAATCTCAGAGACATCTCCATTACTTCCAAAGCCCCAACTCCTTGATGTTTCTAAGTTCTAACAATATCTGATTTGATCATATGAATTAACTTTTTTTATACATAGTTTAAAAAAGGAAGTTTGAACAAAACTGAATAAAGCTGTTTTGTTAGAAAGAATGGTAGAAGGTAGATTATCTTTTCTTAAGAAATCACTAAAAATTATAGCATTTATTTCCTAATATTGCAGATGAAATGGGGATGGTAGATTTTGGGAAAATTACAACTTTTATTTGCTAAAATTATAACAACAATTTCCTTACCCACCATCGATCAGCCTTCAGAAGGTAGGTTCGCTGGGTTCCGCTAAGGTGTAGCGACTTATATCGCTGGGTTCCACCTCACGTGGGTTCGCTGTCAGGGACGACAAAGGGGGGAGTTGACGGATGTGGGTCCCATAGCGGTGGCACAGTTGGGCGAGGATGGAGGACTTCAAGTTAACGGTGGTCGGCGGGGACGAGGTTTGAGTGCAGCAGTGTGAAAGGGTTTGAGGTGTTTGAGAGAGGAAAGTGAAAGGGAAATGAGTTTTGTGGTTAAGACTTGAGAGAGGAAAGTGCAAAGCCAAAACATATTTGTTCAATCCGTAGGTAACCTAACTGTGTTCACTGCACAGTGGTCAGCCCGTGGGTCCCACAAAAAGGTGAGTTTTTGTGAGATTTTAGGCAAAAATCAGAAGTGGGTTTAGTTGCCAAACAAGGGTGGGAGTGTTTTGGGGATTTTTAAGTTATGAGAAATGAGTGATAGGGTGATGAGTGATGAGTGATCGGATTTGAGTGATGAGTGATGAGTTAACTATCACTCAGCAACCAAACAAGGCCTAACCTTTGAAGTTGTTGTGGATTTTTCTTGTCGTAATAAGAGAAGGAATTGCTTGCCTCTTGAGTAATTCATATTGCAAATCCATAAAGAGAAGGAATTAGTTCCTAAATAATTCTTATTGCAAATATTACTAAACAATCTAAACTTGTAGTGGGATTTGTTCCAAGGTTGTCGCAGGAAATAGGAAATAAGGCATATAGAGAGGGAGAGAAGGTAGAAGAAAAAGAGGATGAAGAATGAATAAATAATGCTCTTCTATTTTTTGGGTAAAATTCAATAATTTGCATACATTATAATTTAGAATCACAACATTTTTCAATCACAAAATACCTAGGGGTGTGATAAGTATTATGCGTTTGCAGGTAAAATAATTTTTCATCACATGTAATGACCCAAGGAAAAGCACTAGCCACATCTGCGCTATACCTCAAAAGGACTAGTCACAATTGAGGCTCCTTGTAGTTGTTAATAAAGCCCAGATCTATCCAATAAATATCCGATGTGGGACTCATCATACATCCACACACATCACACAATCAATCAAATTGGGGCATCACAATCTCCCCCACTTAAATCCCTAACATCCTCGTTAGGGCCCACTTTGTATTGTAGTGTCTCCGAGCCCACACGGGGTTACCGGGTCGGCTCTGATACCATATGTAACGACCCAAGGAAAAGCGCTAGCCACATCTGCACTATACCTCAAAATGACTAGTCACAATTGAGGCTCCTTGTTGTTGTTAATAAAGCCCAGATCTACCCAGTAAATACCCGATGTGGGACTCATCACACATCCACACACATCACACAATTAATCAAATTGGGGCATCACATCACACTCTTAGGTATTTCTGTGATTGGAAAATATAGTATTTCCAAATTAGAATAAATGCAAATTATTAACATTTACCAAAAAACAAAAAAAAAAAAAAAAGAAAAGAAAAGAAGAAGAAGAGCAATTTGAAAACTATCAGGAGAGTGGTCTTGTTTTGTAGGCAATGTTTTAGTAGGAGTTAAAAATGTATCTACTTATATAATAATAATAATAAAGTGTATATATCTATTTAGTTTAGTTTTTTTGTTTTTTTTTTTGATATTTAGTTTTTTTTGTTGGATAAACATGGGGTGTTTTTTTAAGGAAAAAAAACAGCAGCAACGTGGGTTGCTTAACTTATTTTTTTTATATTTCTTATAAAAAAAACTTATTTTTCTATTTAAAAATAAATAAATAAACGTATAGTTACTTTGAAGAAGTGGGTTAGTGGAAGAGTGTTCTTATTTTGTAGGCAATGTTTTAGTGCGAGTTAGACATGTATTTTTACCAGACTATCCTTTAGTTTTGTCTTTACTTAAATCTAGGGGTGTAGGGGTATTTTGGAACCAAAAAAATCTGGTCCAAACCCTTAAATAGTAGTGTAGATACAGAACGGTGTAAAATTGGTAACTACCTAGATAAATGGTGCAACTGAACACCAATAGTAGTAAAAATAGTACCCAAACGGTTTGCTTAGACAGCGAAATGAACAGACACATTTTTTTGTGTTTTTAAATATAGAGTTGGCACAAATTTATGTAGCCACATGGCACAATAAGGAGAGGTCAACAAAAAGTCAAACGTTTCGGCTCTTAGTTATTATATAGATATAGATTATTATTATTAATATAAGAGTAAACGATAAACCTAATCCTCATGAGCCAAGGATAATAAGGGTTACAATAGAATTAGGTTTCAAAGTTATAGTACAATTAAGATTAGTTTTACTTATATATATTTGATATATAATCTAGATTAGATTTATATTCCAAGTATGAAATGGTATTCCTTTTCCTAGTAGTAAACTAGCAATCACATGTACAATTCACGCATTGAACTCAACTATTTAAACAAGCCACTACTACGTTCACAATCAAAAACTCATAATATGTTTCTATTATCCTCTCCAACCCAACACTCTTGTCAAGATCAAGCTTTTTTTTCCCAAGTTTCTCACCGTCTCAAGGTTCAAAGAATCAAGAATTCAGTTCAAAGGAACTTCAACTCAATCATCAACAAGTTACACCTAAGCCCAAGCCTAAGCCATTCCAAGAATCCTCACAAACAAAAGGATGAAAAAGCAGCAAAAAAAATCAAGTTTCAAGAGAAGGCTAGCATTATATGTGGGCAAAGCACAGAAGAAGAAGAAGAAGAAGAAGAAGTATCTATCACATCCAACTATCCAACAGTTGCTCATGCGGTCACAACGTGGCAATCTAGAAACAAAGATTGATGGGCCAATTGAGCTGACTTGCAGAACTGAGTTCTTTGACCATATATTATGGAAGTTAAGCACATGCATAGAGTTGATGAGTTAAGCCCTATGATTCAAGAATTGTGTTTTTTAATATTTTGCTAATCTCTAGCCTTTGTTCTAGAGAAAATTGTTGTAAACCTAATCTTTGATAGTGGAAGATTTTACTGGACCTGTGGTTTTTTCCCTTCTAATTGAAGGGTTTTTCCAAGTTAAAATATGGTGTCTTGATTGTATGTTGTTGTTTATTTTTCTATTTCTGTTGGTTAATATTATTGTGTTTATATAACTCATTTACTTGAAGTGCCAATTGAATTTGTACAAAGAGAAAAAAAAAATTGATTTGTTATTTGTAACACCAATTTTTATTTTTCCTAATTTGTTACAAGATCCTTCCAATATATATGTTGTTTCTATTTCGTTTGTTTGATGCAGCAGCAAATAAATTTGTTTTTATAAAGATATTTTAGGGTTAATTCACCATAATTGTAATCTATTTGTTTAATCGGAGATTTGTTGTTCGCCATAATAATTATGTAAAATACTCAATTTTGTATTATTATTACTCACTACAACAAAATGTACTTTCAGTGACGAAAATTAGTGAGAAAATATTTTTCGTCGCTAAAAATATAGCTTTAGTGACGAAATTCATATTTCGTCACTAATAATGAAAAAAATTATAACATTTAGCGACGAAAAATAAATTTCGCCACTATTGTGATCTGAAAAATGGGCGCCAGTGGAGGGAAACTTTGGCGCAAGTTTAATTAATCTATAGCAACGAAATATTTCGTAGCTAAAAGTTGAAATTTTTAGTGACGAAATATTTCGTCACTGTAGGTATTGTTGTGGATAGTATTAGTGACGAAAATTATTTCGTCTCTATAAGGAAGCTTTAGTGACGAAAAATAATCGTCACTAAAAATAATTAGGGTTTTTCAATTCACAAGTTTTAGTGACGAATTCTTATTTCGTCACTAAAAGTATACTTTAGTGACGAAATATGAATTTCGTCTCTAAAAATCTTAACAAAGCCCGGGTTCTTTAGTGACGAAACTTAAATTCGTCACTAAAAACATAAAAACCATACCTTTTGCGACGACGAAGTGGGCATTGGCAACGGAAAATAATTCATCGCTAAAGAGGTGAGTATAAACCCCCTTTGTTTCACGTTTCGCCTTTCATTTCTTCCCTTCCCTCTTTTATTTCAGCTCCCAAAAATATCAGAACCCGTCGCCAATAAGCTTGTTACGTCAAGCTTTGCACTCAAAAACTGTCGCCGATAAACCCTTACCAAACCGTCGCCGATAAGCCCATTCCGTCGCTAATAAGCTCCACTCTGTCGCCGATATCTCCAATCTGCATTCTGTCACCGTCGATCTAGCAGTCCTTTTCGCCGTCGATCTCGCCGATACGGAGAAACCCAACCGTCGCCAATAATCTCTCACCAAACCCTCGCCGATAAGCTCCATTTCGTCGCCGATAAGCTCTATTATGTCGCCGATATCTCTATTCCGTCCGATATCTCCATTCCATCGCTGTTGATCTCGCCGTCCTTTTCGCCGTCGATCTCACCATCAATCTCGCCATCGATCTCGTCCTACGACTCTTCCTCTTCGCCGATCCTTCACCTCCAACCGGCGACCGTTCGCATTCCCCACAAGTGACCCTTCGCATTCCCACTCCTCTGTAAGTTCTTCCCTTGTTCTTCAATATCGCATTCCCACTTACATCTTTGTTTGTTTGATTTTCATTTTTTTTAACATATTTTAGATACCCACTTGTTATAATCTTCAACATCCTATTGCCTTTGTTTGTATGTATGATCTTTTTTTCAAGGTTTGCCTCTATTGCTTATTTTTCTCCATTTTTTATTTTGATTTATTTATATTTTTTGATTTGTTTATTTTTCTCATTTTTATTTTGGTTTGTTTATATTTTTTCTCCATTGTTCTATGATAAAAGGAATTTGAAAAGTGAATTTAGTTTGTAATTTATATATATATATATATATATATATATATATTTAGGAGCTTTGCTATGCAGTTTGTGAAATTGGGGAGGTGGGTTTGTTTGAAATCTGGGTTGGACTTGGCTACAGGGGTTGGATGTTGAAATTATAGTTGAAGAAGTTGAATGGTAATAAATTTGGTTTATCTAAGTTTAGTTCAACTGAGCATGTTGGTATCATATTATTGTAGGATGAGGAATTTGGATGACTGCTGTATTACATGTGTAAGCTATGAGTTTGTATAGTAATTTATGAGAGGATCATTTTCAAGACTAAAGTACTTATAAATTTAACTTTTCTTTTGCAGGCTAAATACACATTGTTTGCAATAACTTTGGATTTTTTCTGAAAGTTGTAAGCTTAGCTTGAGAAAAGTAAGTAAATTTTAGTTAAAAACCTTATAAAACTCTATACTTGTGATGTTGGAAATTGGATTTGTGGTGGTATGTTGTGTTGGAGCAAGCAGGTGGCTTGCATGGTGTCATAAGGTGATTTAAATACATATTGGGAGTGTTTTTCAATTCTTGCAAATGTGAATGAATATTGTTGATTAGATGTGATGAATAGTATTTGATTTGATTTAAATACTTGTAAAACTCTATACTTGTGGTGTTGGAAATTGGTTTTGTGATGGGTTGTTGTGTTGAAGCAAGTGGGTGGCTTGTATGGTGTTATAAGGTGGTTTAAATACATATTAGGAGTGTTTTTCATTTCTTGCAAATGTGAATGAGTATTGTTGATTAGATGTGATGAAAAACCATTTTATTTGATTTAAACACTTGTAAAACTCTATACTTGTGATGTTGGAAATTGGATTTGTGGTGGGTTGTTGTGTTGGAGCAAGCGGGTGGCTTGCATGGTGTTATAAGGTGGTTTAAACTAATATTGGGAGTGTTTTTCATTTCTTGCAAATGTGAATGACTATGTTTGATTAGATGTGATTAATAGTATTTTACTTGATTTAAACACTTGTAAAACTCTATACTTGTGATGTTGGAAATTGGATTTGTAGTGGGTTGTTGTGTTGGAGTAAGCGGGTGGTTTGCATGGTGTTATAAGGCAGTTTAAATCGATATTGAGAGTGTTTTCATTTCTTGTAAATGTGAATGAGTATTGTTGATTAGATGTGATGTCAATTTCTTGCAAATGTGAATGAAACTTGTTGATTAGTAGCAATTGTGTTCCTTTATTTGATTTCAATACTTGTAAGCATTATAGTTGTGATGTTTGTGATTGGTTTTGTGGTGGGTTGTTGTGTTGGAGCAAGCGGGTGGCTTGCATGGTATTATAAGGTGGTTTAAATACATATTGAGAGTGTTTTTCAATTCTTGCAAATGTGAATGAGTATTGTTGATTAGATGTGATAAATAATATTTTATTTGATTTCAATACTTGTAAAACTCTATACTTGTGATGTTGGAACCTATAAAGTGTTATAGGTTCATTTCATTCGAATGCGGATTAGTCCATTCAGTAACCAAATCCAAACTTCTTTATATGTGTGTAATCTTCTTGTTTGGAATTGGGAGTTGCTGGGAAAAGGATTTATGTAAAAAAGAGTTTTCTTTCTTCTATTTTCTTGAAGGGGAAACAAAAGGAAGATATGTGCTGATTGACAAGCATTGTCCTCAAAGTTGATCATGTGATCAATCTTGTATGGATGGCTGAGTTGTATTTACCTATAAAACAAGGGAATTCTATAATTTGATTTTAACTTTATTATTTGGTTTGACGTGTTCCTTACGTGAATGAGTGACTTTACCAAACAAAAAAAAAGTACTACATTTTAAGCCTTCTTGTTAACAATTAGAAAAACATAATTTTTACTTTGGTACAATATTTGGTTAGGTGTATCTATGTTGTTAGGCTAAATTGTTGTTTGATTTGTTCTCTCTATGACATGTATGTGCATGGGATCAATCTTGTATGGATGGGTGAGTTGTATTTACCTATAAAACAAGAAAATTCTATAATTTGATTTTAACTTTATTATTTGGTTTGATGTGTTCCTTACATGAACGAGTGACTTTACCAAACAAAAAAAAAAGTACTACATTTTAAGCCTTCTTGTTAACAATTAGGAAAACATAGTTTTGACTTTGGTACAATATTTGATTAGGTGTATCTATGTTGTTAGGCTAAATTGTTGTTTGATTTGTTTTCTCTCTATGACATGTATGTGCTGCATCCTCTTTACTTATATATAGGTTGTTAAATGATTGTTGCTCAATTCATGTACTTCAAGTTAAAACACTTTTTGGTTAGTATTTTATTTTACCAAGAGGCACGAACTAAGCAAGATGAGGTCTAAAAGAATATTCTTAACTTTTTGAGGAGCAAGGGTTATGATGATGCTCTTACTTATGGGGGTGGTTCAATTTCAAGTTAAAACACTTTTTGGTTAGTACTTTATTTTCTTTCTACAACTTATACATTAGGAGTTGTGATTTTAATTTATTGGCGTGGTTACTCTTAATGCATTGTTAGAAATGTTTCTTATAACATAGTTAATGTTTTTACTTTACGATTTTAACGAAGTATTGTTTTTATATTTGTGCAGATTTCTTATTGGTGGCTTTTAGGGGATTTACTTTTGGCATTACTTGAAGACATATGAGGACATCTTCCGTTAGTTCTAAAATAGGGTTTAGGTAAAGTTATTGTATGTATTGCAAACAATTATTGTATGGAAGGAGTTTGAATTGGATACTTGTTTTATTTTTTACTTGTGGAATGTATGGATCTTTTTTTATAAATGTGTTGTTGAAATAAATGTGTTATTCAAATGTGAGGTTTTAATAATGTAATGACAGGTTACAGGTTAATATCAAAGCCATGAAAAAAATAAAAACAGAAAATAAGTTTTAGTGACGAATTTTTTCGTCACAAATATAGCAACAAAAAATTGTTTTAGTGACGAAAATTTCATCACTAAATATAGCAAAATTTTGTAAGAAATGGTTTTAGTGACGAAACTTTTCGTCACTATATGTGCCTGGATTTTCTTAAAAAAAGTTTTAGTGACGAATTTTTTCGTCACTATATGTACCTGAACATAGTTTTAGTGACGAAATTATTCGTCACTAAATATGATTTAGTAAACTAAAGTGTTTTTAGTGACAAAATATTTTCGTCACTGAATAGTGTTTTTTGTGAGGAAAACATTTAGTGACGAAACGTTTTCGTCACTAAAAGTTTTTTTTTTTTAAAATCAAATCGGACTTTTAGTGATGAAATTTTTCATCACTAGGACTTTTAGTGACGGGGCTACAGTGATGAAATGAGTTTCATCACTAAAAGTCCAATTTCATCACTAAAGGTCCTTAGTGACGAAAAACTGGATTTTTAGTAACGAATTTTTTCGTCACTGAAAATACATTTTGTTGTAGTGACTATTGTAATTTTCTGTTTTTGTTGAGTTCCTATTGAAGTTTGCATAGAGATAAAAGACTAAAGAGAGAATAATTATGCTCGGTTAATTTCTTTTATTTTTTAAATTTTTGATTAAAATGTTTTAGGGTTTCAACTTCCAATATATCATATAATATATAATAAAAGTTAAAAAAATAAAACTATTGTTAATTGATTTTACATAGGTTGATAGACAGAATAGTATTTATGTTTTTTTTTTTTTTAATTAATTCTATCCTATTTGATTTTAGATTTTTTTTATATGTTATTAACAACTTTTCCTTAAAAAAATATACATTAGCATCATTGCATCAACTCAAAATTTATTTTGCAACTAAACAACAACACCACTTAAGTGCTTAAATATCTTTACGTAGTTTTTTAATAAATTCGAATTTGGAATAGGTACTCTCAAGTCTCCACCATGGTTTTAAAAATAATAAGATCCTTTTTCGGTTATTTGATCGTTTCGGTTGTTAAAACTATGCACTCAACCCAAACTTGTCTTTTACCATTCTTAAGTAAGTACACTAAAATAGACCAAAGTGGACCGAATGGACTGAATTGGATCCAACAGACCAAATTAAATAGACCGAATGAACTAAATTAAACTGAATTGTGGACCAAAATAAATTAGAGTGGACCGAAATGGACCGATTGGACCAAATAGGCTGAATTGATGGTTTGGTCACAACATGGTGAGCTAGAGACCAAAATTCATGGGTCAATTGTGCTTGCATGCAGAACGCAATTCTTCGATAATTTACTTTTCTTGGTCAAGGAGTGTTTCGAAGTTAAGCCGGAGAGAGACTGTGATCCAAGATTTTTGTATATATATTATGGTAGCCTCTAGTATCTCTTATGGTTAAGGACAATTGTTGTAAACTCATTATTTTTTGGTCAAGGAGTGTTTCGAAGTCATACTTTCTTTACTTCCTTAATTGACATGTCCTAAACTAATCCCTCCTCTCCCCTCCATGTCCCTCAATCCCTCTCCGTTCCAAACGGACCCAAATGAACAATATCGATAATTACATACAATGGTGAGGCATATCCACATCTTTAGTAGTGACACATGCAAATCGTTAATTCCACGAGTACCTCTACACAAATCGTAAAATACTAAAAATTAGTTAACACAGTTACTAAAATACATGCTCATAAAAATTAACATACACAAAGTAATGTATGAGAATCACTAATCCTTAATTTAAAGTTTTAAACCAATCCACTCCAAATGCACATCAGTCATCGGAACCTCAGAACTCTTACAATTTACAAGAAAAAGCCACAGAATCAGAAAATTTTTTCCCATTCCAATTTTTTTTTTTTTTTTTTTTAAATTACATTATCACTAACCTAATTAGAATTTTTTTTTACTGATCTAAGGTAAATTTGAAAAGGAGTAAAAATTGCTCTTATTTTGTACGAATCAGCTCTAGCGTGACCCATGGGTTTCGGTTTTGGAATCAACACCTTTGAAAACACAAAAACCGACCGTTGATAATGTGAATTTAAGGACCTAAAAAAATTTTAAATAATTGAAATCGAAGGGTTATTACGGTATTGCCTCACGATTTATAGCCAAGATGGGTGAATGACGGCCAATCATATCGTGCCACACAATTCTGGACTGAAATTATTTCTAACGAAAATCAACAAATTAATTCTAAATAAATTTCAATATTATTTATAGAGATGGTACAACTTAATAACAAGGATAGTGTTACAACTTAGATTAAGTTTCTTAATCCTAGACTCCTAGTGAAACACTGCTACGTACATTCATTATCATTCCTATTCCTTGTAGTAAATTAATTATTAATTGACATACTTGGTACGCAGTTGAATCCCCTATTTAAACAAACCCTACCCTACCCTAAGTTCCAATTCATCACTCACTCTCAAAGTTCAAACAAAATCATGCATTATTCAAAGCTCGTTCACTCCATCGTCAACAACTTAAACATGAAAGACGAGAAAGCAAGAGGCAATCACCTTTCAAGAAAAGGTCACGTTGCAGTCTATGTGGGCAAAGAGAAGAAGAGGTACGAACTTCCTGTGAAGTATCTCTTGCATCACACTATCCAAGATTTGATGGTTCAATCACAACATGGCGACCTCGAACCCAAGATCGAAGGGCCAATCGTTCTTGCATGCAAAACCCAATTTTTTGACCGGTTGCTTTTTTCGATCAAGGAGTATCATTAAAGTTAAAGCCCGAGCTAGAGACTCTTATTAAGAATTGTGTAAAATATATTTCCCTAGTCTCTCCTAGTTTTTCTGGGCAAAGAAGATTGTTGTATGTAAAGATAGCAGCAAATCAAGACCAGTTACAGAGTGTCAAGATGCTACAAAGAAGAATAGAAAGAAGAAACGACAGTGAGCATACTACATGTAGTTTTGTATTACTGTGTATAGCTCTAGTACCTGGCATGTGGACAGCACGTGACAGGTTGTTACCTCTGTTAGTTGTATAATTCTGTTAGTTAGTTTCGGAGGGTGATTAGTCAGTTAGTTAGTTCCTTTAATCCCCTATATATATAAATCACTGTAACCATTATTCAAATCAATGAAAAGTATACAGAAATTTATCAATTTCATATTTTTCTCTCTCTTTTCTAATATGGTATCAGAGTAGCTAGCACAGTTTCACTGATTTCCTAGCTTCCTCTTTTCCTTTTCTCTCAAAATCAGAAAATTTTCTCGAGAAAATTTTCCCCTTTTCTCTTCGATTTTGAGAAATTTTCTTGAGAGATTGTTTTGATTTTGAGACGTTTTCGTGTTTTCTTCGATTTTGAGCAATCCTTTCTTGCTTCCGCCTATTTTCTTCGTCCCAATTTCTTTTTCTTCAAAAGTTAGGGTTTCTTCATCAAAGTCTTGAAGCTTTATCAATGGCTTCCTCTGGTTCTACAAGCATCACCATTGATGAATCGCATCCTTTCTTTCTCCATCATGCTGAGAATCCTGGTGTGATATTGGTTTCACAACCATTGACTGGGGGTGAGAACTATCCTACATGGGCACGATCTATGGAGAGAGCTCTCAGGATCAAGAGCAAATTCTGGCTGATTGATGGATCAGTTTCTCTTACTTCAGCTGTGGAGAAAGTCCCTATCTTGGTTCAAAGCTGGGCACGATGCAATGATATTGTGGTTTCTTGGATCATCAATTGTGTTTCTCCCAGGATTGCTACAAGCATGGTGTATTGTAAAAATGCTAAGGAAGTTTGGAATAAGCTTCAGAACATGTTTTCCCAGGGTAATGGACCTAGGGTCTATCAATTGCAGAAGGATTTAGCAAGTTTTTCTCAAGGTGAGCTCTCTATGACTGAGTATTTCACCAATCTTTCAATTCTGTGGGATGAATTACAAAATTATGAACCAATTCCTACCTCTTCTTGTGAGAAATGTGTGTGTAATGTGAATGAGAAGATTTCTAAGATTCATCACAGAGAAGTTGTTATGCAATTTTTTATGGGTCTCAATGATTCTTTCTCTCACGTTCGAGGGCAAATTTTGTTGATGGACCCTATTCCATCTGTTGAGAAAGTGTTCTCTTTATTGATTCAAGATGAGAAGCAAAGATCAGTTGGGCAAGGCAACAATGGTGGTCCTTTTGTGGAATCTACTGCTCTTGCAGCTAAAGGTACTAGTTTTGGTCCCAAGAACAACAAGGGTAAAGGCAAGGAAAGGCCTACCTGTAGTCACTGTGGTTTGGAAGGTCATACTGTGGAGAAATGTTACAAACTCCACAGATATCCTCTTGGTTACAAAGCCAAAGGCAAAGCTTCCTTGGTTAATCAAGTGTTTGCTCACCTTGATTCTCAAGATTCATTTCTTCATGTACAACCACAGACTCAATTTCCTTTCACTTCAGATCAATATTAGAAAATTATTGCTATGATTGGAGCTTCATCTCAAGATTCTCAGAATTCTGTTGCTATGGCTAACAGTGTTTCCTTTGCTTCTCATGCCACCACACCTCTATCAGGTATTGACATTTTGCCTCATGATGTGTTTGATTCCAGACATTCAATTTTTTCTGCAAAAGTCATAAATAGGACAGCTTTTGAGAATCATGTTTGGGTCATTGACACTAGGGCCTCTGATCATATAGTTTGTTTTGTTTCCATGTTGACCACATTTACTTCTATCTCTCATTGTGTTGTTAAATTGCCAAATAATGAGTCTGCTACTATCACACATGTTGGTACAGTACAACTTTCTGCCCAATTTACTCTTCACAATGTTCTTTGTGTTCCTAGTTTTACTTTTAACCTTTTGTCTGTCATCCAACTCACAAAACAACTTCCCTTATGTCTTGTTTTTCTATCTCAATTCTGTTTCATTCAGGACCTTACCTATTGGAGGACGATTGGAGTGGGGGAGATGCATCATGGTCTGTACTTGTTGCAGAGAAAGCTGAGTTCTTCTTCATCCAAGCACCCTTCATTGTCTCAGTGTTTGTCTCACATTGAATCTATTCCTATTGCCAATTCTGTTGTTGATATGTCAAAGTTATGGCATTCTAGGCTAGGCCATCCCTCTTTTAATAAAATGTCAGCCATTAAAGATGCTTTACCTTCTTTTTCACAATCTTGTGATGATATTTGTACTGTTTGCCCTTTGGTTAAACAGAAAAGATTACCATTTCCTACTCATAATGAAATTTCCAAGTTTCCTTTTGATCTTATTCATATTGATGTATGGGGTCCTTATTCTGCTACTACTCATGATGGTTATAGATATTTTTTAACCATTGTTGATGATGCCACTCGTTCTACTTGGGTCTTTCTTTTGAAATCTAAATCTGATGTCAGATCAATCCTTCTTTCTTTTCATGCAATGGTTAAGACTCAGTTTAATGCTTGTATCAAGATCATTAGATCAGACAATGCCCCTGAATTTAATATGCCTGATTTCTTTTCTGCTCATGGCATTTTGCATCAAAAGAGTTGTGCATATACTCCATAACAAAATTCTGTTGTGGAGAGAAAGCATCAACATATACTTTCAATTGCTAGAGCTTTAAAGATTTAGTCTAATTTGCCTATATCATATTGGGGTGAATGCATTTTAACTGCAGTTTTCTTAATCAATAGGCTTCCCTCTTCTATTTCACATAATAAAACTCCCTTTGAGCTTCTCTATCACAAACCTCCATCTTATTCTTTTCTTAGGACTTTTGGATGTCTGTGCTTTGCTTCAACCATTGCTGCTCATAGACACAAATTTGATCCTAGAGCTAGAGAATGTGTTTTTCTTGGTTACCCTTATAACATCAAAGGGTATAAACTTCTAAACTTAAGGTCTAGATGCATTTTCATCTCTAAAGATGTCATTTTTCATGAGTTTACTTTTCCTTTCCTTTCTAAACCTTCTTCTCCTTCTGTTTCCTCTCAGCCTCATCCTACCACTAACCCTTTTCTTTTTGAGCCTTGTTCATTTCTTGGTTCTGGTCATCCTGTCCTGCCTGCATCAGTTTCAGCTTCTGATGATCCTTCAGTACATGTGTCTGTTGAGCCAGCTATTGTATCTCCTATTGAGTCCATTTCTGAGCCTATTGTTGAACCAGCAATTGTGCCTGCTGCTATGTCTAATGCTGAACCAGTTGTACCTACTCCTCCTATTAGGAAATCCACTAGGCCTTCTTCTAAACCAACCTATTTACAAGCTTATCACTGCAATCAGGTCTTTACTATAGCTCCACCTGCTTCTTCTTCTTCCTCAGGTACTCCTTATCCTCTTTCTTCCTATTTGTCCTATGCTAACCTTTCTTCCACCCATAGACATTTTTGCAATGCCATCTCTTCTATAGTTGAACTGAAACATTATGATCAGGTTGTTCTTGATCCTCACTGGAGGGAGGCTATGGCTAGTGAAATTAAGGCATTAGAGGATAATCATACTTGGTCCCTTCAGCCTTTACCCCCTGGTAAAAAGGCCATAGGCTGTAAATGGGTGTATAAGGTGAAGTATAAGGCTGATGGTACTTTGGAGAGGTTCAAGGCTAGGTTGGTTGCCAAGGGCTATACTCAAAAG
>JARYZH020001057.1:0-43518 GCA_030021035.2 Notholithocarpus densiflorus | reverse complement strand
ATTCGATCAAAGAAGAGGCCAGAAGACCCACCTTCAGGCATCAAAGCCAACATCACAGGACTTTTTGCACCTTCTTCAACAGTTAAAACTCCACTGTTGTGGTTCATGTCTGTGCTGGTATACCCTGGACACACGGAGTTGATTGCTATTTTGGGGTACTTCCTTGCTAGAACCCTTGTATATGCATTAAGAGCTGCCTTGGAGACTACGTAAGCAGAAATATTAACAGGCCAACCTTTGGTTTCAATCAAATTCTCCTTGACATCTTCTAGAAATCCTTCCACCACCTTGTCAACTTTCTCTTCTGTGAGGCCATCAATATCTCCGAGCTCTTTCTTTGCATTCTCATTTGAAATAAGCTGAAATATTAACATAATTGAAATTTTAATTTCTTGAAAAAAAATTTCAAGCAATCTCCTAGAACCAAATGTTTAGTGCAGGTCCAACACAATCGTCGCAGCCATAATCTTGCACTCTATATTGCCGTGAAATATTCATGACCAAATATAGCTGATTATAAATGGTTTAATAAGATGAGTTTTAAATTCTGTACCTTTAATTGTCCCAAGGCGGAGGAGACATTTACTATTCTTCCTGAATTGGATAATAGAAGAAGCGGAATAAGTGCTTCGCTCACTTGCTTGGTTCCATAGTAGTTTGTTCTCAAACAATCCTCAGTTGTTTGATAAGTTTGCTTTATGACTTCCTTTAGAGGTATGGCATTTGGACCTAAAAGCTGTATCATTATATGCAAAGGTATTAAATGATGCTACAATACTCTTCTTTATAAAACTTGATTAATTTCTATTTTACTTCACATTGCAAGTCATCAAAATTTTGGGATATGCCTTCAATTTGAGAGAAAGTGTGTTGTGCATAAAGGATATGTATCGTTTTCTCTAACAACATATGTAATCCACAACTATATAAGACTACATGTGATGACAAAATAACGTTATTATATGCTTATGACGAGTGATCACATGATTCATATCATACTATGATGTAGGTTTGTCCAAGCAACCCGACCACCCGACAGGACCGACCATTGGCAGCCCGATCTGATCCTTTCGTCAGTCAACAGCAAGTCCCTTCTCTCAGAAACAAACTTCGGCCAGTTAAGTGGCAGGTGTTTTCCACGAAAAAAGAAGCCACCCTACCCAACCAAAAAACACTTCAAGCAACCCTCGTATCTACCCAGATCCAGCAACTATTAGGCCCTTTGCCGCTTAGTTCTAGCCATGTTTGGGCCTTCTCTACTTAGATCCACTCAAATCTGGCGATGTTTAAATTAGACTTGCTCAGATTTGGTGATGTTTGCTTAGATTTGCTCAAATCCTACTATGATGTACCCTCGTACAGACAATAACTTAATGATGGATGAAATTACTTGTAAAGAAAAAACTTCAAAATTTTCAAAAATTTGCCATAACAATTTCAACAGTTTTACTGTCCGAATTTTCCAAAAAATTTGACCCAAAACAACATCGTTCAACGAAAGCAATGACATAAGATTGAGTAGGGGTGTGCAACCAACCTGGCAAAACCAACCCGATCCAACCCAACCTGCCATGTTGGGTTGGGTTGTGAGATTTTTTTTTTTTTTTTAACAATGAGTCGGGTTGGGTTTGAGTCGTAAGATTCACAAATCCACCTAACTCGACCCAACCTGCCTATAATTAATATATATTTTAAATTAAAAACTATATATATATATTTAGAAATATATTATACAATTTTGTTATTTTCTTTTTTGCTCCTATTCCTAAATAAAACTCAACCCTAAGTTCTCCTTGTATAGTTTGGGTTTGTTTGATGTTATTTTCAAGATTATTTGGTTATAAATTTGCTCTTATTTATGGTGAGGTTGTTTTAATGCTCAATTTAATAATAACAATGTAGACTCTAGGATTTTTTTTAGGGGGGGTTAGGAATGACAGAGCTAGAAATTTGTCATGGGGGTAAGTAAAAAATTAAATGATTTTTTTTTTCTATACATACAACTTCCATATTATATACAATAATCTAAAAAAATTATTAATAGTTTAAATATCGTTAAGATAACAAATATAATTAAATAGTTAATCATACATTTTTTTTCAAATTAATAATAACTTATTATATTTATATGTATTATCAATTAAATAAAAATATATGATAAAGAAGAATAGTACACACCTAGGAGTAGAACTAGGAGTAAATGTGAAACTAAGAAAAAAAATAGTAACTAATATAAGTTTTTACTTTTAAAGTGTATGACTTTTTAATCATACACGTGGTCACTCTCTTGGAATTTGAGCATGTACCAAAAGACTTCTTGGACTTGAAAATCTATAGAGCATTTATCAAACCATTTAATCAAATAAAGAAAAAGAAAAAAAACTAAGAAAATATAGAAGAGAGAAAGACAGATAAGGATAATGGGAAAGAATCACATATGTAGATTGAGATCTATTGGTTGTAACAGTAGTGTAATTTTTTGCTTATGAAAAAAAAAAGTGCAAGAAAAAACAGCTTCATTTTGCTGTCAACAATAAAGTAAGCTAGAGTCCCGAAGAGAATTTTTTTTTTTTTTTTTTTTTTTTTTTTTTTTTTTTAACGAATGAACAAAAATTTGAAACATTTTTTTAATAAAATTATATACACAATACTTTCACAAAACTTTTATAACAAAATCTAGGTGGCAAGTTGTTAATGGTAGGTAAAAAGTAATGTTAGTTGTGGGTCCAAATAAAAACCAGTTACAACTTGTCATAACTAACCAATCTTGGTGCAATCCAAATCAGCTCGCAAACATGGCCAAAAAATTCCTAACGGAATTCCAAGCGGTGCAGCAACCTTCCCAACCATAGTCCACACCGATCTGAGTTCATTGGAGAGCTCCTATCTTGGACATGGTTAAGGTCAATTTTGATGATGCACTATTCAGTTGGGAGTGAAAATCAGGGTTTGGAGTTGTTTTGGCTAGATGTTTTAGTAAATTACACTACTCTCATGTTAAGAGAGAGTGTAATATGGTTGCTTATGTTTTAGCTCTTTTTACTTTAAATGTTTCAAATTACACTACTCTCCTATCTTTTTACTTTGATGATGCACTATTCAGTTTCTTTCTTTTGTTTCTAGTAAACTTTGATGATTTTTCTTTGAATAAAAGGTACTACATTGATTCTCAAAAAACAAAAAGAAAAAAAAAAGATAATCATATTCAAATTTATTTTAATTGGGTTTAAATAACTTAGTGTTAGGGTGTTCAAAATTTTTTTTAGGGGGGTCAAAACAAAAGTTAAATATATATATATATTTTTTTTGGGACAAGTCAAGCCCCTTAATAATAATAATAATAATAATAATAATAATAATAATAATTAAAAAAAATTGTCAAATCCATGGGTTCAACCCAATCCCCGTGAGTTGGATTGGACCCCGTGATAGGTTAGGTTGGGTTGAAATTTTTTTTTTTTTAACACATCATGATAGGTTCGGTTGAAAAATCTCCTTAACTCGACTCATGTACACCCCTGACTTTGAGACTTGAAAGACTTACTTGATCAATGCTAACTTTTCTTCGTTCCTCCGGGGTGCGTATGGATCCACTAATCCCCGCATTATTTACCTGCAATTTTGAAATAATAGCAATGTCAGAGCTACCAAAAAGAACAAGATCTCATCAATTAATAAATTACTTTCGTTTATCAACAACCTAATTACAAAAGGGTGGGAAGGAGAAAGAATACTAGACGATTCATCTTTGTATAGAACTACACAAACTGGTCATTGCAAGAAAATTTATTTATTTATTATTATAAAAAGAAATCTGATGACCCATGCACAAATCAACCAATACAAGCATGTATGTTTTTAAATTCAAAACCTATATATGATTCCTCAGAAATCCTAGAGATTCTTTGCAACATAATAAGAAGCAAAACAAAGATCTACCCTCTCAAAAATAACACTTGGAATCACTCCAAAGATGTATTTACCAATATGTCAAGCTTCCCAAAGTGGGTTTTGATGAAATCTGCCAAAGAAGAAATGGTTGTTGGGTCCATCACATCTAGTTGATGAAAAACCACATCAGAGCATCCTGCAGCCTTGAGTTTTTCAATTGCTTCACTGCCCCTCCTTACATCTCTAGCAGTTAAAACCACCCTGATACCATTTGTAGCTAACTATCTACATATCTCAAATCCAATCCCTTTATTGGCTCCGGTTACAACTGCAATCCTTGGGTAAGAAATTTAAAAATAAAAAAATAAATAATAATAATAATAATAACAAGTAGGATATATGCATATAAACTCAGTTCTATATGTGAAATGGAAAGATTAGAGCAATTGAGGATAAAATTACCTCTTAATCCCAGGATTTATGGTTGTTTCTGCCATTTGATATGAAAATTGAAGATGCCTTGCTGAAAAGTTATAGTTCTGCACTAGGTGTAGTTATAGTAGTATATTTAATTATTGAGTTTTCAAAGTAGTTGAACCTTGAAGTAGAAATCGTTCTTGTCTGGCTTTCTTACGAATACCGTGACGTTATGTATTTTTGTTTAATAAATCATTATATCGAGTATGGTGTAAAGCAATAAATGAATTTTCTATATATAAAAAGCGTCAATGCCCTAAAGCTAGCTTAAACACTACAATCATTTGGTTTATTCAATACTTTGCATTATCGTGGTCTACTCCTCTTTTTATTTTATTTATATTATATATAAAGCTGTTAGTTAACACAATAAATTATCACAATATTTTCACAATTGTTAAGGTGTTAATTCCTTATAGGTCAAAATAAAATATCATATTAAAACCAACCACAACTAAAAATAAAGGTATTGTAAATAAAGAAGTGTTACATCCACAACATTTTTCACAACAGTTTCATAACAAAAGTGTGAAGAGTAATGCTATAGACACAAACAATTTTACAACATTTTTACAAAATGTTGATGTGACTAACCTCTTATTGGTTTTCATTTAGGCCCACCGTTAATATCATTTTTTCATTTACCAATAATCACTCACCACATCAGCAGTTTGTAAATTTTTTTGTATAATAGTTTGTATCTATAGCATTGTTCAAAGTGTGAATGTGTAAAACTATAGTAGTAGCTACATTTTATTTTATTTTTTGGTTTGTTCAATTTGCACTATTCACTAGACTTTTTTTTTTTTTTTTTTTTTTTGGTAATATTGCTCGATCAACTCTTCTTCTTTTTTTCATTTTTCTTTTTTTTTTTTTTTTTTTTTTTTTTTTTAATATATATATGACTGTTAGTTAACACAATAAATTGTCACAATATTTTTACAATTGTTGAGATGTTAATTTATTATAAGTTAAAATAAAATATCATACTGGAACTAACCACAACTAAAAATAAAGGTATTGTTATACTGACACAATAAATTTCACAATATTTTTACAATTATTAAGATGTCAATTTCTTATAAGTCGAAATAAAATAACAATATGAGACTGTAACCAACCACAATTGAAAATAAATATTTCGTAAAAATGTTGTACTACTTGTTGTGTGAATGTGTAAAGCTATTGAAGTAGCTACAATACTTTTTTATTTATTCAATATGTGTTGTTCATCACTTCATTAGCCCTTTCTTTTCTTTTTTTCCAGTCATCGATTTGTGCTCTCTTTTTTTTTAAATATTTATATGAGCTGGCATATATATTGTTATACTAATACAACAAATTTCACAATACACAATTATTGAGATGTCAATTTTTTATAGGTCGAAATAAAATAATAAAATATGAGAATGTGATCAACTACAATTGAAAATAAATTTTTTGTGAAAATGTTGTAGCACTTGTTATCACAATAAAGTCACAATTGTTGAGATCTCAATTTCTTATAGATCAAATAAAAAATTGCTAAGTCCACAACATTTTCACATTAATTTCACAACAAATTATAGGCGGTGAGCTACTATTGATGGATAAAAAAGTGATATCAGTCGTGGGTTCATTTTAAAATCAGTAACAACTTGCCATTTAGAATTTGTTATGAAAATATTATGGAGATAGCACCTATCCATATTTGATTATATTCTATTATAGATATTTTTTATGCTTAAAAGGTTTTTTTTTTTTTTTTTTTTTTTTTTTTTGGAGATAGTTTCAACTAATAGCGTCCGCTCCTGATAATAGGTTTTTTATTATTAGACCAAGACACCAATCAGTTTTTGGTGTAGGCAGGAATTGAACCCTAGATCTCTTATTCAACCATCAGAAACTTTACTAGTTGAGCTAACTGGAACCCACTATGCTTAACAGATTTAATTAAATAGGAAAGTTTTTTTTTGGGAATGAAGTTTAAAGCATGAAAAATATAATAATATATATATACACACACTAGCCTCATTACACACGTTTCGCGCGTGCGATGAGGCTTTTTTTTTGTAGCAAAATTATAAATAAAAATAAATAAATAAATAAAACCTGTGTTTTTATTTTATATATATAATTTTTATTTTGAAAATCTAATTTATAAGTGGATAAATCAATTTGAAAATCAACAAAAGAGTAGCCCCATTTTTTAGGCAATGTTTTAGTAGGAGTTAGAGCAGTATTTTTACCAGATTGTCCTTTAGTTTTGTCTCTACTTAAATATAGGGGTGTAGGGGTATTTTTTTTTTTTTTTTTAATGAGGATCTCAAACAGAGAAAGCCCCTTAAATAGTAGTATAGATATATTACAGAAATTTAAATAATATTCATATGCGAAATCAATTAAAGGAAAGATAAATTATAAGCATATACAACAGAAATTTGTTTGCCAGGGTCGGGGACAATTGCCCCCTATCCTTAGCTCTGCCTTTGACTCCATCCGCATAGATTTTGTATGATCGTCATCATTTATTTTTTTATTTTTTAGAATATAAAACCTTTATTGAAAACCAAAATAGGCAAAATGAAACAGCAAATAAACTTACTGACACGCCTCCTCTAAAATAACATTTGCAAACGCAGAAGGGCTATTCCCTAAATCAAAAAAATTCAAAAACAGAATTAAGCATAAACCATTCAACTAATGAGAGGACTGCTCTATTTGCTTCACGGTTAACCCAACTAACACTAGCATTCGCAAAGCTCCCCCAATAGCAATCTCACATTAGTAACAAAGTTCTTAATTCTCGAAGGAACTGTAGCACCACCACCACCATCCCTTAATGACTGAATAAATTTGTAGTTGAGTTTGAATTTGAAAATCAAAATTAAAAATTGTTCACTGAATAAATTTGTACTTGATTTTGAATTTAAAAACCAACAGGAAAAATGATCTTATTTTGTAGGCAATATTTTAGGAAAAAGAAAACCTATTATCATGTAAAGAAAAATTGTATAATAAAAAAAATATTTGATAAGTAATAAAAATTTGATGGAAAGGCGAGATTGGATTACCATTATCATCAAAAAAAAAACGCAGTTTTTTTTTTTTTTTTTTTTTTTTTTTTTTTTTTTTAAATAAACGAAATTGGTGATTGATTATCATGTAAAGAAAAGTAGTCTCATTAAAAATACTATATTTTATTAGGATTAAAAATTTGATGGCAAAGGGATTGGCTTAGTGGTTCCTAAGGCCTAATGATATCCACGAGATCCTGGGTTTGAAACCTCTTGCTAGCATCTCGGGGCCACCTTCATGGAATTCCTCCCTATAATAACTTAGTGCGTGTGAGACGGAAGGACTACATATACCCAAGAGAATGGTCAGATACTCAAAAAGGTCTAGACACTCTCTTTAGTAAAAAAAAAAAAAAATTTGATAGCAAGGCATGATTGATATCCATTACCATAAAAACATGGCTTTATTATATATATATATATATATATATATATATATTTATATATATAAACTAGTGATTGACAGCTAAGTTTAGGAGTAGTTACTTGTTTAAAAAAAGATTCTAAGTCATTTACGAAACAATTAGTTAAAAAAAATTAAAAATTGTTGACTGAATAAATTTGTAGTTGAGTTTGAATTTGAAAACCAACGAAAAAGGTGGTCTTATTTTGTAAGCAGTATGTTAGGAAAAAAAGAACCAATTATCATTTCTCACATAAAAAAATATTTGATAAGTAGCATTAAACATGGCTTTATTAGAAAAATAAATAAATAAATAAAAAACAATAATTGACAGCTTGAGTTTAGGATTAGTTACTTGTTTAGGAAAGGATTCTAGTCATTTTACTAAAAAATTTGTAAAAAATAAAAATAAAAATTGTTGACCAAATAAATTTGTAGTTGAGTTTGAATTTGAAAACCAATAGGAAAAGTGGTGGAAATATTTTAGGAAGAAGAAAACCTATTATCATATAAAGATATAAAGTGTCTCACAAAAAAATATTTGATAAATATTAAAAATTCTTTTGTCCAAAAAAATAAAGATGAGTATAAAAAATTTTATGGGAATGCAAGATTGGATATCCATTACCCAAAACGTGGGATTTTTTATTTTAAAAAAAATCCGAAACCGGTGATTGATTATCATGTGAAGAAAAATTGTCTCATAAAAAATAATGTATTTTATAAGTATTAAAAAATTGATGGCAAAGCAAAATTGATATCCCATAATCATAAAACGTTTTTTTTTTTTTTTTTTTTTTTTTTTTTGTGAGAAACCCATAACCATAAAACGTGGTTTTAAAAATAAAATGAAAAACAAATATTGACAGCTTGAGTTTAGGAGTAGTTAGTACTTACTTGTTTAGGAGAGGATTATATAGTAATTTTAATAAATAATTTGTAAAAAATTAAAAAAAAAAAGATTTTAAAAATTGTCGACTGAATAATTTGTAGTTGACTTTAAATTTGATTTTTTTTTTTTTTTGATGGGAAGATTGAGAGAATTTTATTGCAAATGTGAAATAGAAGTTTGTGAGGGTCCTTTTTTGGACAGTGTCCAGGCCCAAGTTGAAGCAAAGACCCTGGGCCTTTAAGTTGTTGTTTAAAGGGACTGGGCTTGGTTCACCGCAGCTAAATGGGCTGTTTACAAACCAAGTGGTGCACAGAGCAAGAATCCTACAATACGTACATACTAGCAAGTAAGAATATATATGTATTGAACAGCAAGAAACAGTAAATGAACAATGTAATAAAGAGAGAGACAAATATATTATTAAGGATCCTTAAAACACTATGAAATATTTCATTACTTTCTTTAGTTGTAAATCACAATGTGCTCACTAAGACGTGTTACAAGGTCCAAATAAACTCAAAAATTACAGACTTAGATGGCTATCTAAGCCTCTAAGACTTGTAAAGTTTGAATCCCTTTGAATCCAAGTATGTTCTATAGTGGCTGTTTGGGGATACCGGATGATATTTCTCTTTCTTTTACTACTTTCTTTGAGTTTTTGACAGAGTTTTCTTAATGATTCTGTTATGATTCACTATTGCTGAATGCCCTTGCAATGTTGGCTGCTTCTCCCTTTTATAGCGTCATTCTAGGGTTCTGGGGTACCACTGATCCCCCTCCTCTGTTCCCCTAGGTACTAGAGCCCACGTTGTGTCAGCCACTCTGATGGCTGGTCTTTTCCTTGTTTCTCATAGTTTTCTTCTTTTAGTGCTGTTTCCCTAAAAGCTTCTTACTGACTTTCTATTATGGGGTGTCCCTAGAGGGCTGACCTCCAATCTCTCTTCCCTTAAGGCTTCTAAACCTTCCCTTTTCAGACTCAGCTTTTTGGCTGTCCTTCTTTTTGTCATTTTTCCCAGGTGAGCCGAATCCATTCCTACCAGGTTGAAGGTTTCCCCGGTTACTTCTTTTTATAGTTCTTTTTTCTGGGTTGCCCGAGGTACCAGCCCCCTGTTCATGAATTGTTACTCTCCAAGCCTTTTGGTTCCTTTCTGCATCATTGGGTGATTGAGAAGGACGTATATGTCCTTCGTTCATTGTGTTTCTTGGTGCTCTTTTTGAACTGTCTCAATCTCATCCTAGCTGTGTTGCACGTCCCGAGGATCCCGAGCCCCTGGCAGCCTCTGGTATCTCGGCCAAGTTCTTCCCACTGGACTTCCTTTGATTTTCTGATCTTGACAAGTTAGGCTTTTTTTCCTTTCTTCCTTTCGTTTCATGGGCTCTAAGGCCTGTCCTTTCGTGGGTTCTGGGGTTTAGATCTTTTTTAATGGACTTGGGCCATCCTTTTCTCTTATGGTGAGCTCAACCCTTTTATATGAGGTTCACCCACTATGCTATTTTGGGCGTTGGTGTTATAACTTTTTAGACCTCAACATTTAGCCCCCCGAGCTCGTGGGTTGCCTACAACCCACGCGTGAGTAAATTAGAGCTTTAATTTCTGTAGGACTTCCTTCTTCACTATTTTAATTAACTTCAGGGTTCCCTTTTTCCTCCCTTTAGGATCCTAACTTTCCCGCTACTTTTGGGTATCCTAGACTTCTTTGCGTGTTATACTTCTTTCTCTTTTTTTTTTGTAACCACCCCCCCCCCCTTTACACGAGACGTGGCAGTTGAATGTTAGAGTAAAAAAACTTCCTCTGCCCACTTTCCACGTTCCCCGTAACTCCCATTAATAACTGCCAATTAACTCTCCTCTTTAAAATTAAATTTTGGAAACTGGCGCCTTTCCATACATCGTCTTCCCCAACTGCTCTTTGCACCATTATTACAGCCAATTCATACTTTTTTTTCACTTTCCAGAGTCCTCTATTCCTAAGCTTATCTCCTTCTTTCCAATTTAGTCTACTTCTCTGGCTTCTTCTTCATCAAGGCATCATCTTCTCAGTACATTTGTTGTTCTATGGCTTCTTCTTCCCTATGAAAAAGGAGGGAGCGTACTCCTAGTCCTTTCGAGGGTGAGAGTTCTTCTGGGTCTGCTCAGGGTGAATCACAAGGGGTTACGGAGCGCCCAGCTTTCCCTTTACGGGACCCCTGGTACACCCCCAGCCTGTTTTTTTCTCTAGTGTCTCACGATGAGGCCCCTCCTTCCCCGCATACCTGGGTGTTCTTTGGTCAGTCTGGTTTTGCCAGTTCCGCCCAGGTTCCAGATCCAAGAGAGGTTTTAGATCTCCAAATTAGGCGAGGATCTCGAGAGGCAGTTCCTATTTTCTTTGACTTCGTTCCTGGGAAGTTCACCGGCTGGCCCATCTGGGTGGACAAGGAACTTTCCGATGGGGAATTTTTTGGTTGTCTGAAGCGCGTCAGAATCCTAAAAGCAGTGGCGATTTCCCAGAACCTTGAAGGTTTTAGAGACGCCAAGGGCCTCATACACTTGGTACGTCGTTGGTGCCTTTCCCTTCATACCTTCTTCTTTTTTGTTGGTGAGCTTACGATCACCTTGGAGGATGTGGTGAATAACTTCCTCCTCCCAATGTTTGGAGATGAGAATCCTTTTGACATCAGTCTTTCTGACGAGAATCTCGAAATGGAAGACAAATTATTCAGTCATTTTGGCGGGCGTACTGCTTCTCCTGGTGGGAAACCGGCCAGAATGGGCAAGTGGGTTATGAATCTTTCGCGAGAAATGGACAAGGCAGTCAGGCGAGCTAGGTTCCTAGCGCTCTGGCTTAGTAAGTTTCTGTTCAGTGAGTTCCCCGGGTACGGGGTTAAGTTTGTTTTCTTCCCATTGGCAATTAAATTGGCCCGAGGTGCTCAGTATCCCCTAGCCCCCATGTTCTTGGGCCATGTTTACTTCCAATTGGATCTACTTCATGAAGATGAAGTTAAAGGCGATTCTTGTTATGCTATCACCTCGTCCCTCCACTGTGCCATTCTCCAAGTATTCATGTGGGACCGCTCTTCTGTTACTTTAGCAAAATGTAGAAATTTGAAATTTGTAAAAGATAAATTCCAGGGATCTCCTGATGTAATTAAGGGTCTGTGTGGTAGTTCTACTGACAGCCACCCCATCATTTTCTGTTGGGCCAGTTTGAAAGGTGGCAGCCTCAATTCGGTTGAGTTATTTGATTAGGCAGGGCACTTAAATTGGCATTCTCCCCGAGAGTTCAGCCCCGGGTTTGCCTGTGACTCTGTATTGGCTTCTTTTCTCAACTCTCCAGGAAATACCTTTGACTTGCGTCCTGGTGATGAAGGCAGTTTGGCCTACTTGGCTTGTGTTAGTCCCTCATGGCTTCCAGTGCCCTCCTTAAGTGGCCCCAGATACACCCACTACTCAGCACACCGGGTACTCTGGCAATTTCGCTTTGATCAGGACATCCCGCCAGTGTTTAAAGATATAGTACCTTCTATCCCTTCTCTGGACCCATTCTTGAGGCTTCAGGCCTTTTCTTATTGGTCGCGGGGGAGTTCTCAATTTGTTGTACCCAACTCCCAGAGGGGAGTCTTTGCTTCTAGTGGTTTTTCTGGCTACTGGAGAAGAGTTCAGAAATCCTTCTCTGATTATGTTGGTTCTGGCAAGATTGGGAAAGTTCCCAATCCTAACATTCTCTCTGCTCCAACCTCCAACAAGTGCCTATCCATTCCTACTGCTGGCATTGTATCTGCTGCCATAAGCAACAAGACAGGATTCATGGAGTGGCATGCTTCTAGGGGTGGTTGGGTGTGTTAGGTGCAGGATTTTCCAAAGACTTGGTCAGGGTGTGACCTTATTGTTGGTACTTCTTCTAGTGTGCCAATTAAAAAAAGGGGCAGTAGAGGCAATTGGTGCTGCCATTCCCATAGGAAAAGGTAAAGAAAAGAAGATTAAGCAGGAAAAGGTTAAAAGAGCTGAGCTTAAAGAGAGTGCTAAGGGTACCGATGCTGGCCCTAAGACTAAGAAGAGGAAGACTGCAAAATCTCAGAAACAGCTAGTAATTTCTGAGGAACTCGAGGGAGTGAGCCCTCTTACAGTTGGGAAGGAAGTTGGTCATCCCTCAATTCCAAGGAGTCAAGTAAAGACTAAGGTAGAGTCTTCTCTCTCAAGTTCCTGTGAGTTCCTCAGCCCCGGGTTCTTTAGGGTCCTTTGATTTTGTACCCCAGTCTCCTTTAAAACCCTCTGGGCGTACCCGTAGTAGACAAAAAACCATTGGAGACTTTGTAGAGAGAGAGAGAAAGGCAAGGACTTTTTCCTTCTTCTCTCTTTTATTTTTATAGTAACTTATTATTGTTGTTGTAGTGTCTTTCCTTTTCTCTTTTAACTGATGAGTGGTTATTTCTTCCCTGCAGTCCAAACACAAGTCAGACCCCAAGAGAGGCAGGAGTCAGTCGTCTGGTGATAATGTGGTATGACCCTCTTCTATTCGTGCCTTCTTCTGTTTGCTTCCACCTTTCCCTGGTGCTGTGTACTTATGCATTTTATGATGTTCTGTCACTTGTTTTTCTTTTCCTTTTGCAGGTGGAGGTACCTCCTCCCACAACTGGTGGGACTCTGGTGGAAAAAGTGATTGCAACTCCCCCTACTGTTACCCCGGGCATAAAGGAGGAGCCCTCTATTGGTGGTGTGACTGAGGAGGTTGAGCAGCCAATACAAGGTGTCCAGTCCATTCTGCCTTCTGCTCCCCTGGCTGCTCAAGACCCTGAAGCTTCCTAGCCTCCTGTTTCCCAAGATCCCCAACCCGTGCAGACTTTCAGTCCTACTAGAACTATGTCATTTGAACTTGTGACTGAACCTGTGTTAAGCAAAGAACCCTTGGGGGGCGCGTCTCCATCCATACAAGCAAGTGAGCCTCATTCACCCCTTATAAATATGCTTAACCTTTTTTCTCTTTTATTTTCTTTTGAGAGTTCCCATTTTCTCTTCCCCTTTTAGGTCAAACCAGTGTTCAATTTGCCCTTGAGGCCGCCTCTTCCTTGGAATCAGAGGATTCTGAAGGTGCATGTTGTTCACCTTTGTTATGCTTCCTCTCCTTCCCCCCTTTTTATGTTTCTCCCCTGCCTTTCCTTCTATGGCAAAGCCCCCAGTGTCCTTACCTTCCTTTAGCCATTTTTCCAAGGTTTCCTCACCCTTTCTTCAACGTGTCGTGTGTTCTTTCACAGAGTCTTCCAAGAAATCAGAAGAGTAAGAAGAGGAAGCTCTGCCACAGGAAGCTGATACTGGTTTTTTTTTTTCTTTTCTTTTTTTTCTTTACTTTTCTCACCTTACATTTCTTCCTTGGTTCTTTCCCCATTTTTGAATTTTGTCTACTTTTGTAAGTGTTGACACAGGTGTTAAGGGTCTTGAGTTCGTAGTTCCTGATTGTTAGGACATATGTGATTCACTTGTAAGGAACATATGTCACTATTTTATGTAATTGGCTTATCCTTTGACAAAACGCACTTTACTTGTAATTGGGTAGATCTAGGATGTGTTTAATACTTCAAGAAACTTTATTTCAAGATCAAGTGTTGAAGCCATGCAAGTCTGTCCAAGAAACAAGCTGAGAAGTGCAAGATCATTAAAGCTTGACAGCTAGCATGTGTCGAAGTTTAAGAAGCTGTTCAGCCCGTGTGCTCGACAGCTGCTCGACACCTCCAATCTGTCGAGGTTTAAGAAAAACAAATTTTCTGTTCTGTTTTCTTGGGATCCGTGAATGTGTCTTTGATCCTTCTTTTCTCACAACCCTAGACATATAAAAGGATTGTTTTAAGGGCCGTCAAAGAGTACACAAGTTGCACAAGTGTTGAGCAAAGTTTATTCAAGCAAATTGTGACCAAAGACAGAATTTGCCCAAGTTCATCGTTCTTGAAGAAGTTGCTGTGTATGTGCATCATAGGGTTTTGTGACCAAGCATCTTCTTGATCTTCATCATTGGAATGAACTGAAAAACTTTGCAGCAAACAACCTTCTCTAGTTGGTGATTGAAGTTGCATACTGGGATCGGTGCAATTGGTTAGTCACGTACTTGGGAGCCGTGCATCAAAAGGGGAAATTGTCACAACAGAACAAGTCCAATTGGGTATTGGGGTAAGGGTTCAACTGTAGGTTGGTATAAGGTACTAGGATTCCTTTACTTGTAACTGCTTGTTGTGATAATAGTAGAATTTCGGGAGTGGTGACCTGAAAATCACCCGGTGGGGTTTTTATCGTTAGGTTTTCCCCATTCGTAAACAAATCACCATGTCAAATTTATTTTCCACTGCATATCTAGTTTAATTGGTGATTTGTTTATGCTACCACGCGTTTGCACGTTAATTTGATTAATTAATTCACTTGGCTAATTAATCAATTAATTTATCACAATGGGTCAATACCTTTTTGGCCTATCAAGTGGTATCAGAGCAGGCACACTATGATTAGGGTTTAATCTTTGCTGTGTTGATCCATTGACCCATGTTTGTCATGGATAGAGGACAGTCATTAATCATACATCCTTTATTTGATGGCACTAACTATGCATACTGGAAAGTACGCATGAGAGCTTTCATGCAGTCTTTAGATGAAAAGGTGTGGCAAGCTTTTGAGATAGGCTGGACCAAGCCAAAGAAAGCGCCGGCTGATTGGGATGAAGCCAAGATCAAGGCGGCAAACTTCAACAGCAGAGCATTGAATGTCTTATTTAGTGCAATCACTAATGAGGAATTCAAAAAGATATCCTCCACTGAAACTGTTAAGGAAGCATGGACTATTCTACAGACAACCTATGAGGGAACCAAGGCTGTGAAGGATTCAAAGCTTTAGAGGCTCACTACAAGCTTTGAAGAGATCAAGATGGAGGATGATGAGTCAGTTGATGAGTTCTATGCCAAGCTCAAAGACATAGTGAACTCAGCGTTCAATCTTGGGGAAACCATTCCTGAACCCAAGATTGTGAGAAAGGTGCTCAGATCTCTACCCGAAAGATTCCATGCCAAGATTACGACAATCGAGGAATCAAAGGATATTGACAAGATTCCTTTGACAGAGCTGGTTGGTAATTTGCAGACCTACGAGCTAGGGTTGACTACGATTGGCAAGACTGGTAAAGGCAAGAGCATGGCACTGAAGGCCAAGAGCAGTGAGACAAATGAGTCTTCAAATGATGAAGATTCTAAAATGAAGTCCTACATCACTAGGCAGTTCAAGAAGTTTACGAAGAATGCCAATGGAAAGGGCTTTGACAAGGACCGTAGGCAATCCAGTTCTTCTTAGTTCAAGAGCCAAGACAAAGGGAAGAAAGAAGCAAGGGATGGCGGTCAGTACACTATTCCTGCAGGACCTAAGTGCTTTGGGTGTCAAGGCTTGGTCATATGAAACAGGAGTGTCCTACGTATCTCAAGAGCATTGGGAAGAGCAAGGCACTTGCTGCTATCTTGAGCAACACCGAGCCTGAGGATGATTCCGACAATAAGGATGACGGAATCTTAAATGCCTTCACTACCACTGTCAATCCTACTGAGGGGATTGTTGAAGATGTGGATGAAGAAGAAGAATTGGTGGAGTCCAAATTTGAAAAGATGGATGATCAAGATGATATCCATACAGCCAATGAGAAATTGTACAAAGTTTCTGAAAAGCATGAGAAACTTTATAGGCTGGCCACCAAGAAGCTCAGTGATGTGGAACTTGATCGTGAAGAGCTGTCCACAAAGTTTGATGAGGCTAATCAGACTATTGGAGCATTGAGGTTCGAGAACAATTTCTTGGCTGAGAAGACCAAGAAGCTTGAAGCGGAGCTATTTCAAGTCAGAGCTCAATTGGAGAGGACTTCAAGTGCAAAGCTTGATGAGATGCTCCATCTTCAGAAATCTGCTTCTGATCGAACAGGTTTAGGGTATGGTCTCTCTTCTTCTAATATTACTTTTACTAGTACTACTGTTTTTGTTCCTCCTAGTAATAATGTTATTGAGAACAATGATATTAAAACTGATTTAACTAGTGAGAACATAGATGAGGGTAAATCTATCTTAGGAGTACCCCCTAAGCAAGATAAGAATAAGGCTAAAAACCCTAGGACTAAGAAGGCTAACTCTCAAAAGCCTAAACAGAAGAAGCAACATCTCTGTCATCATTGTGGAGCTACCGGTCATACTCGACCAAATTGCTATAAGTGGTTAGCCACTCAACAGAGCAATGGCATGATAGCATCTGGAAGCCAGAATCAGCTTCAATCCTCTTTTGCTCCTCTTGGAGATCTTCTCAAAGCCCTAATGTTCCTTTCGAACTTAAACGATTTTAATTCTTCCCCATCACTGCCAGTTCAAGGATTCAATCAAAGGAAAGGTTCTTCTACGGTGTGAAAGGAAAAGAGCTCCAAGTGATTCTATCACTTTTCTCTTTCTCTCTTCCTATTTTTGTGTGCGCATTACTTGTGTGTTTTGCTTTCAAGTTTTGAGTCAATCTAGTTTTTATGCTTTGTTTTGTTTAACATATTTTTGTTTGGTTATTTTTCAGTTTTGCTTTGTTTTGGTTTTCATATAAAAATAAAAATAAAAAATTGAAAAATCAGAAAAATACAAAAACAGTGTGTGTATGTGTACATTGGTACTTGCATACCTTGGATGGCTATTGAAACAAAGTTTTCTAAACTTTGTATCTTTTATAGTTTAGATGAGCATCTCTATGCACAACTAAGCAAGTGAGCTTTGTGGCTCTTGTTTGTGATGAGAAAGATTAAGTTATCTCTTGTACTTAACACTCGTATCACTCTTTTTGACGGGAAGGAATAGAAAATCCTAAAAGAAAGGCATAAATAACCATCTCACCACTGTTTTCCGCCAATCATGAATGACATTTGTGTGTTTCGGCATAGCAAAATTGGAATGTCAAAAGCTTAACATCATTGGATATTTCTTTTCTTTCTCTTATATGCCCATGCATGATTTGCTTAAAAGAAAAATATGCAAAGAAAAATAAAAGCAAAAAGAACAAAATGCTTTATATATGATTGCAAGCGTGTACACTAGGAGATGTGGGAGTTATAGGATGTACCTCGAAGATGATAGTCCCCATCAAACAGTTATGATTATGTGTGAGTTAAAGTGATTTTCTCATATCTCAAATCGTCATAACATGTATACACTTATGCAATCTTGCGATGTTTTTCACACACAACACGCAATATTCTTTGCTACTCTTGGTACATGTGCATCACAAGGTTTTACATGTGTTAATGTATGCTCACTAAACTGTCTTGACTTGTTTTTGAAATATAAAATTGGTTAGACCTGTTTAGTGTGTGTGTGTGTGTTTTGGATCTATGTGCTTAACATTTTTCCTGTTGAGAGATGATTTTGAGAGGTTAATATGGTGTTTGGATCATTGGTTGAATTGCATGCTTGATTGCATTCATGTCTGTGTTTTTCTCTTTTTGAAAAACTATTTTTAAAAGCTAGCTCGACAGCTCCTCGACACCTAACTATCTGTCAAGCCTCCAAGCTTTTTATTATCGCAATCTCGACACCTCCTCGACACCTGGTGGGTCGATCGAGAAAGTTCCTGTCCCCTCTATAGCTTCTCGACACCTGGTGGATCGATCGAGCCTCATCTCTTGTATCTAGTGGTTTGTTCCTCGACACATGCTTGACACCTACCTCGACACATGGCTCGACACCTCTCGACACCTTCATCTGTCTAGATTTATTGAGGTTCTATATATTCTTCCTCGTGCGATCCAAACCTCATTTCTCTTGATCTCTCTCTCGATAGCTCTATCTCTTCATCTCCCAAACACTCTCATCTCACTCCAAATTTTCTCCTCAAGGTTTCTTCAAGCTTTTTCAAGAGTTTCTTCACTTGGTAAGCTTCTAATCTCTCATTCTTCATGCATTTCATGTTTTGAAACCTAGGTTTTGGGGATTTTGAAAATTTTTGGGGTTTTTCAAAATTGATGAGTGTTTGTTGAAATTTTGGGATGAGTTTTTGCTTAAATGAGTTTAAAATCTCATGCATTGCATCACATTAGCATAATAACAGTATTGTCATGCATTTTAGATGTGTGCAATTGATTGTGTGCTGGTAGGATTGGATTGGGCTGAACCCATGATGCAATTTACTTTGCATGTCACATGTTCATGCATTTCCCATGCATACGTACTCCATTTCATGCATACGTACTCCATTTCAATATACTTGAGATATTTGAATTGTTTTGGACCTTTTCTAATTGTCTCTTTTTCTCTCCCTCTCTTTCTGTTTACGTTAGTCGTGTCTATGGCACCTAAGGGTAAATCTACTCCGGCTCGAAACCCTCTTCATTCCCAAGCTTCTTCATCTTTTGATTCTACTCCTATCTCTCTTCGGTTCCATGATGATGATGCCCACAAGGCATTTTCGGAGAACTTTTCTAGACACAGCATTCATTCGGAACGCCAAGTTATTCTGGCCGACTTCGCCGACACCGACCTTCCCGATGTCATTCACAGTCGGGGATGGGAGTCACTGTGTGACGTCTCAGTCACCTGTCCTCTCGTGCTTATCCAGGAGTTTTACTCCAACATGCACGGGATTGATCGTTCTGTACCTCAATTTTTCACTTGCGTACGAGGTACGCGCTTTCCTATCACACCGTAGCTTGTTGCGGATGTGCTTCGGGTTCCTAAGGTAGAATTCCCTGACTACCCTGGTTGTGAGCGTCTGCGGACTGTGTCCAAGGATGAACTCAAATCTGCTTTTTGTGAGCATCCTTCCGAGTGAGGTGAGCGCCAGTTCACTTACTGTTCAGCCTTTACAAAAGGCCCTCGATTTCTGAACATGGTAATGACCTTTGTACTCTATCCTCTCTCTCATTATAACTCCATTACAGAGCCTCGTGCTCGGTTTTTGTTATCCCTCCTTGAGCATCTTACTATTGATTTCCCTTCTCATGTTATTCTTTCCATTATAGATGTTCATCTAGATTTGGCGTCCCGTGATAAGCTCATCTTTCCTTCTGCTATCACGAGGATATTACGCCATTTTTCCATCCCTTTTCTTGTGTCCGACCACTTCACCCATATTTATGCTATAGATGCTGCTACCGTAAAATGTAGCGAGACGCAGTTTAGGTCACGACAGACGGATTCAGCTGCTCCCACCCGTCCGGCTCCATCACGATCTGCTCGATCCATATCCACTTCCTCCTCTTCCACGAGCGATGTGTCACTCGGAGACATCATGGCGCAGCTTCAGTGCATGGATGCCCGCCTAGATACACTCTCTACAGAGTTGTATCAGGTGAATGTCCGTGTTGGCCGCATTGCTAGACGGCAAGCGACTATGGGCAGTTTTACTCCTGAAGCTTCTCCACCTCCTCCAGTAGCTTCTGATTCTGAGGCTAAGGATGATGATGATGGTGATGGTGATGATACTTCTGATGATGATGATGATGGAGATGCTAGCTCTATCAATGAGATGTCTACTTGACACTCTACCCTTTGTCACTCGTGACAAAAAAGGGGAGTAGTTTTGGTATATGAAAGTAGTCATACTTAAGGGGAGAGTTAGTATAGGACATTTTTTGTTAGGGGGAGTGTTGATACTTTTGAGGGATGTAGTGAGGATTTTATGTTTTTTTTCTTTTCTTTCTTTTATAGATACATTGTTTTTATACCTTCGGTCTTGTGACCATTTATTGACATACATTGTACTTATTCTTCTCTATATGTGGATGTATGTTTTTCTTTCACCTACCCTTACATGTGTTGTTTCGTTTCTCTCTTTATGCATATGCTTCTAATTATGTGTATGCAATCTATTATTTTTGTTTCACACAAAGATGCCTTGATGAGTTTTGTTTAAAGTGTTTCAGAAATACAAGTTGTCAAAGTCTACTTGCCATAAACTCTCTTCTTGCAAAGTTTTTCAAAAGTTTGTGTTAGGATAAATTTTATTGTATTCAACAAGTGAATATGAGTTGAGTGATTTATGACTTCTCTCATATCTCATTTGTTTGTTGTGGTTTTGTCATGGATTGCCAAAGGGGGAGATTGTTAGGACATATGTGATTCACTTGTTAGGACATATCTGATTCACTTGTTAGGAACATATGCCACTATTTTATGTAATTGGCTTATCCTTTGACAAAACGCACTTTACTTGTAATTGGGTAGATCTAGGATGTGTTTAATACTTCAAGAAACTTTGTTTCAAGATCAAGTGTTGAAGCCATGCAAGTCTGTCCAAGAAACAAGCTAAGAAGTGCAAGATCATTAAAGCTCGACAGCTAGCTCGATAGCTAGCATGTGTTGAGGTTTAAGAAGCTGTTCAGCCCATGTGCTCGACAGCTACTCGACACCTCCTATCTGTCGAGGTTTAAGAAAAACAGATTTTCTATTCTGTTTTCTTGGGATCCGTGAATGTGTCTTTGGGCCTTCTTTTCTCACAACCTTAGACATATAAAAGGATTGTTTTAAGGGCCGTCAAAAAGTACACAAGTTGCACAAGTGTTGAGCAAAGTTTGTTCAAGCAAATTGTGACTGAAGACAGAATTTACCCAAGTTCATCATTCTTGAAGAAGTTGCTGTGTATGTGCACCATAGGGTTTTGTGACCAAGCATCTTCTTGATCTTCATCGATGGGATGAACTGAAGAACTTTGCAGTCAACAACCTTCTCTAGTTGGTGATTGAAGTCGCGTACTGGGATCCGCACAATTGGTTAGTCACGTACTTGGGAGCCATGCATCAAAAGGGGAAATTGTCACTACAGAACAAGTCCAATTGGGTATTGGGGTAAAGGTTCAACTGTAGGTTGGTATAAGGTACTAGGATTCCTTTACTTGTAACCGCTTGTTGTGATAATAGTGGAATTTCGAGAGTGGTGACCTAAAAATCACCTGGTGGGGTTTTTGCCGTTAGGTTTTCCCCATTCGTAAACAAATCATCGTGTCAAATTTATTTTCCGCTGCATATTTAATTTAATTGGTGATTTGTTTATGCTACCACATGTTTACATGTTAATTTGATTAATTAATTCACTTGGCTAATTAATCAATTAATTTATCACAAGAGGTCAGTACGTTTTTGGCCTATCACTAAAGTAGTTGTAGAATCTGCTCCTGACGTCCAAGTTGCTAAATCTCAGGCAGGGACCCCCCAAACTATCCAAAGGGTTGAAAGCTCCTTAATCCCTTCGAGTGGAGATACAACAATAAGGGAGGCTCCAGAGGTGACTGTTTCAAATCCTGGTTTAGGGCTTCCTGCTTTCCTAGCTCGTTTTGATCTTATGGAGTTCAACAGCCTCCCTGCAAGCCATTTCTATCGCTTTGGGCCTCCTTTTGGTAACTTCCTACGCTTCTCTATGCCTGTGAAGGGTCTGCCATTACTAGAAAGGTTGTTCAAGATCCATGGAGACTTTACTAGTGGGTTTAGGGGAGGTGTATTTCTAGGCAATATTCTGATGGCTACTATGCGCTGTGCTGATCTCCTTGAGGGATTCCTCTCTTGACTCCTTATCTGAAGAAAAACTTTTGGAATGGAAGGGAGTGGTGCAGGATCTCAAAGAAGCAAAGTTCAATCTGTCCTTCTTGCTAGAGCATCTGCGTTAACTAGCCCATATGTTATTCCAGAGGCAGGCTTCCAAGAGTCTAGATGCTGAAATTGTTGCTGCTGAGGAGGCTTTAGCTCGTGCTCACAAAGCTTTGCAAGACTTGAAGGTTAAAAGGCAGCGAGTTCTCTCTTCCCCAGCTGTTCATGCTATTTCTCCAGATAGCTCTTTGCTGGCCGGCCTTATTCCTTAGCCCCTTTTTTTTAGTTAGTTCAGATGTTTTTTTTTTCAGACAATTTGGGTTGTATAAGTTCTATCTTTTTCTGTTGAACACTATTTCCCATTTTCTGTGACACAGATCTGTATATTTTTAAAGACTACTTCTAATGTGGATCTGTTCTTTTTTTTTGTGCTGCTTTTCTCTTTTCTTTTTTCTTTTTTTACACTGTGTCCTAGGCCATGATCCCTACAAGTTTTGCTGTAGGTCCTGGATCAGGTACCCTAGTGGTTGTTTTGTTGCATAGGTACTGAACTAGGTACATTGGATGCTTTCTTTCTCTTTTTTTTTTTCAAGTCCCAGGTCATGAACTAGGCAAACCCCCTTTTTGTCAAGTACTAGGCTAGGTATTCTGGGCACTTACTTCTGCCTGTGATCCTAGGTCATGTACTTTGAACTAATTGTGGTGTGAGTCCTGGGTCATGTGTTAAAGTTTTTTTTTTTTTTTTTTTTGCATTGGCCCAAGTACCCCCTCAAATCTGTCCATATTTGGACTTTGTAATATTTAATTTTAGTTGTAGCTTAAATAAAAAGAGATTTCATTGAATTAAAGCAAAGTTACCATTTAAGGAACACAAAAAGGGTTGTCAAAGATAGTAAGGATCACAGAATGTCTATCTACCATGGGTTCCTAAACAAAAAGGTATTTAAATGAAATTCATAACAAAAGTAAAGAACGATGAAACACTTAGCAAGTTAGAGAGTTGGCAAAAAGGTCTCGGTGTACTGAGATCTCTCCCTTTTCATGCGTAGTACTATTTCAGCCACTTCCCATTTATGGGATCTGTCAGGACTGTCCCATCTTCCTTTGTGAGGTAGTAATACCCACTATCATGGGCTTCTTTGATGATGTAGGGTCCTTCCCATTTTGGGGCAAATTTGGAGGGTCCTGGGAGGTTTCTCCTTACATGCTCTGCTGTTCTCAACACCAGTTCCCCCTCAGTGAAGGCCGTTGGGTGTATAGTTTGTGCATACGCTTTAGCCATCCTCTGTTGGTACCTCTAGCTTCTCCTTCTAGCTACTTCTCTTTCTTCCTCTAGCCCCTCCAGATCTGCCAACCTCCTTTCATTATTTGTGTCCTCGGTGTCCTCTTGGTTTTCTTCAAGCACTACTCTTGGCATAAGGACAACTAAGTCCACGGGGCTGATGGCTTCTGTCCCATAAACTAGGGAGAATGGTAAGAATCCTGTGGCTGTCTTTACAGAGCTCCCGCATGCCTAGAGTACATCTACCAAATGGTCACTCCATTTTCCCCCATACTCATGTTTCATTTTTTTTAAGGATCTTCAACATCACCTTGTTAGTGGCTTCAGCCTGACCATTTCCTTATGGGTAGTATGGTGTAGACCTTCCATGCTTGATATAATTTGCTTTAGACAGGTTCTTCATGTCTTTGTTTATGAATGGGGTCCCGTTGTCACTGATCAACCTCTTGGGCATCCCGAACCTTGTAATGATGTGCCTTCGAATGAAGTTTGCCACGGCTGCTCCAGTGGCCTTTTTCAAAGGGATAGCTTCTACCCATTTTGTAAAATACTCAGTGGCTGCCAAGATTCATATGTAACCATTGGAAGGAGGGTTTATGGGCCCTATAAGATCAAGCCACCAAGTGTGGAAAGGCTATAGTGTTGTCATATCTTGCAGCACATTTGGATGAGTGTGGATTGCATCTCCAAGTACTTGGCATGCATGACACGTTTTAATCAGTTCCTCGGAGTCCTTTTTCATTGTTGGCCAATAGTTCCCCAACAGTAGCAACTGCTTGTAGAGTCTTCTTTTCCCCGGGTGACTTCCACAATCACCGGAATGGACTTCCCTAACTACTTCTCAGGCCTCCCTTAGCCCCAGGCATCTTAGAGGATCCCCGCTGTATCCCTTTTTGAATAGGATCCCGCTCTGTAAGAAGTACCTGACTACAAGTTTCTTGAGCTGGTGAGCTAATGTCCTGTCAGTTGGTAGGATCCCTTGAGCCAAGTATTCCATGAATGGAGTCCTCCAATCTTTTGCAACAAACACAGCATAGTTTTCTTCCTTATCCACTGAAAGTTGACTTCTTTGACATCTCTCCTGTACAGTTGCAGCCTCCTTGTTCATATTTGGCCAGTAATACCCTATGCGCTGCATCCTTCTATATAGACTAATTTTTTCTGCAACCCCACAGATCTGGCTGTGTAGTTCTTCCAATCTCAGCTTTCCTTCTTTTTCTTTGATACATTTGGATAGGATCCCTCCGGGCAGTCTCCTGTATAGCTCCCTTTCTATCAGAGTGTAATCCCTTAGCTCCTTGATACTTCCTCCATGTCCTACCTATTTTATTTTTTCTTTGATCTCATTCCTCCAATCCTGCTGCTCTGGTTCTTCGGGGAACATCTTTTTGAGGATCCCTATGATGGAATGTTCCTACTTACTTACTCTTATCAAAGTGTCTCTTCCTTTAAATGGTACTTGGGATCCTAGGGTTGCTAGTGCATCAACAAACCTGTTTTCACTCCTTTGGGTGTACTCCACGCTAAAAGTCTAGAATTCCTGCTCCAGCCTTTGCGCCCAAGTTCTATAAGCTGCCAAACTCTGCTCCCTTAGTGCAAAGTCACATTTCACCTATGAGACCACAAGATTGGAGTCTCCTAAAACTCTCATATGTTTTACTCCTATGCTGAGTGCTATGGTCAGCCCAGTCAGGTATGCCTCATACTCAGCTGCATTATTCGAACAGGAAAACCCAAGCTTAAAGGATAAAGGCATGGTGTCCCATCTTCGCAACTTAGTACAACTCTCAATCCATTTGAAGTTGTCGTTGCTGACCTATCAAATCTCATTGTCCACTTCTTTCCTGGGAGCTCTGTCACTGCCACCTCCCTGGAGATCTCTTCGCTCAGTGGGCTGAGAAGTAGGAGTGCTTTTATAGGGTGTGACTTAGTCACCAAAAGGATCTAGTGGGCTGAGAAGTACCGTTTCAGATTTTAGGATGCATAGATGACCACTAGACATGCCCTTTCTATCCTAGGATACCTTGTCTCAGTATCCTTAAGTGTCCTACTTACGTAGTAAATAGGTTACTCATTTCCATTATCGTCTTCCTGTGCTAGCAAGGCTCCTATAACCTGGGAGTTTGATGCTAAATATAACAACATGGGTCGCCCACGTACTAGTGCTTAGAAGGTGGGAAGATGATTCATGATCTGCTGGATCCTCTGAAAGGCTTCCTGCTGCTCAATTCCCTAAGTGAACTCAGCCCCCTTTTTCAACAATTTGGATAAACCACTTGTGACTGAAGCCAATCCTGGCACAAACTTCCTAATGTAGGAGACCCTCCCTGGGAAGCTTTTGAGCTCTCTTACAGTTGTAGGCCTTTTCATTGTTGCAATGGCTATGGCTTTGGCTAGATCCACACTTATGCATCTGTGATGTACTAGGAACCCAAAAAACTTTCCAACAGATACTCCAAAGGCACACTTCATGGGGTTCATGCGTAGTTTGTACTTCCTACACCTTTCAAAAACTTGTTCAAGTATCTGAAAGTGCCCTACCCTGATTTTTTATTTTACCACAATATCATCCACATAGTCTTCCATTTCCTTATGCATCATGTCATGGAAGATAGTTGTCATGGTTCGTTGGTATGTGGCCCCTGCATTTTTGAGGCCAAAGGGCATCACAGTGTAATAAAAATTCCCAATTAGAGTCCTGAATGCTATCTTCTCTGAATCTTTGGCAGCCATGCAGATTTGGTTGTACCCACTATACCCATCCATAAATGAAAACATAGAATTTCCTGCAGCTGAATCCACAAGGAGGTCAACATTAGGCAGAAGGAACTCATCTTTTGGACACGCCTTGTTCATATTGCGAAAGTCCACACAGCACCAGATTTGACCATTCTTTTTCTTCACGGGTACTATGTTGGAAAGCCACTTGGGGTGCTGGATGGGCTTGATAAAATCGGTTGCTAGCAGCTTCTTGGGTTATCTAAGCTTCTACATCAGTGTGGAAGACCCTGGCTGGCTGGACTACTGGCTTGACTCCTGAGTCTACATTAAGAGAATGGACCACCAGTCCTGGCTCCAGACCAGGCATCTCATCATAGGTCCACGCGAACACATCCACATATTTCTTGAGTAAGGCCACTAACTGTTCCTTCTCTTGTGCTGTCAACTGACTACTGATGAAAACAGGCTTCTGGGATCCCAGTTCAGCTCCCAAGTTTATCTCTCTTAATTCTTCCTCAGGCTGAATTTGCGCCTCCTTAACTGGGCCCTTTAGGATTTCTTCTTGAGCCACCATACAATCCGGTGGTCCGGGACCCTCCTGCATGATAAATTCAAGCCCCACGCACCTTCATAAACGATAAATTAACCTTCCTCCAAGTTCTCGTACTACTACACATTCCCGGGGTCCTGAGAAGCTGGGCTCCCTCTTTTGCCTTTTTCTTTACAAGAGGTTTCTCAGGTCACGGGTACCCCATCCTTCTTCTTCTTCCAAGATAGGTGCTCCTGGGGTCTTCGGCATGGGGCTCTTATCATCTAGCTCCAACTCACTGTAAAACATTGTTTCCACAAAGTTCACTTCTCCTTGGCTGAAAGGGTTATGGTTGGCAGGGATCCTTATTGGCCTCCCATTCAATCTCCCTTTAACACATTGATGGTACATGGAATGAATAAGACGGTGCTTATGGAGCTATGGGCGTCCCAACAGCACATGGTAAGAGACTTCCAAGTTGATCACGTGAAATCTGGTCAGGGTTATTATTGGGCCCACCCTCAAGGCTAGCTGCACATATCCCTCAGTTGATTCTGCTGATCCTCCAAATCCTATTATCTCCATGGAAGCCCCTAGGATCCTTCTTCCAGTCAAACCTACGGCTTCCAGGGTACTCAAGGCTATGAGGTTAAGTGATGCCCCAGTATCTGCTAATGCTCTTCTAACTTGAACACCATTTATGGTGGCCATCAGATAGAGGGGCCTGCGATGGTCCAGATGCTCAACCTCCATGTCCTCATCAGTGAAGGTTATTGCATTGGTTGTCTCCAAGTAAGCTCGACTAGCATGGGATTCTGCTGTGAAACATTCCATTCCCGAATCTGCTGCTATACTCATAAGGGACTCTGTGGCCACCCTTCTTGCTTCTGGCACAAATCCCAACTGGTTGAATAGTGATCTGAACTTAGGATTCTTCTGAAGGGTCCTGACTATGCTTGGATGGAAAGATCCTTCATATTCTTCTGCTTCCGCCTAGTTCCCATGGATCACTACAGCCACCACTCCTTTTCCCTTGTGGTTGGGTAGAGGGTTCCTTTGCACTTTGTGTTCCTTTTGAGTGAGCTCCAGGGTTCCTTCCCTAAGCTTCTTGTGAAAAAGCCTACGGAGGGTTCAGCAGTCCTTGGTAGAGTGCTTAACATAGTTATGAATCCTGCAAAACAAAGGATTCTTCCTTTCTTCCTTAGTTGGTGGCCTAGACACAGTAAATGGCCTAACAATTCCATCTCCAATCCATTTGTCCAAGACATGGTTCAATTCCTCTGCAGTACATGGGATCACAGGTGGTTCCTTGAACATTTTCCCTTCAGGCCTTTTCCTTTTCTCTCCAACTGACTCTATCATGGCCTAGGGTACTGGCACCCTCTTTGTTCTCATAGTCTGCGCTGTCCTTCTAGTTCTTTGCAGCAAGTCAGCAAACTGGGTTATGCATAAATTTTCGAGGTTGAGCCTGTAATCAAAGAGCATGTTGGATATGCAGGTCTCCACGAGCTCTTTTTCTTCATGGTCTCCATAATAGTCCAGAGAAACGTCCTCAAACCTTTTGATGAACTGGACAGGATCCTCTCTAGGCCTTTGCCTCACCATTTGAAGGCTTTGGAAGGTGACCTTGTCCTCTCCCGGGTAATGCTTTGCACAGAACCTCTCCATCATTTCGTCCCAGGTCTTAATCGACCCAGGCCTCAGCGTGGTGTACCACGTGTATGCTCTGTCCACTAAGGACTTAGCAAACTCCCTTAAACACAGCTCTCTGTCTCCTGTGTAAGGACCCATAGTGTGAATAAACCTACTCACATGTTCCACAGCACTTCCATTCCTTCCATCAAAAGGATGGAACTTCGGGGGTTCATATCCTTTGGGATATGGCTTGCCAAGGAGTTCGAGTGGAAATGGGGGATCCCGAAAAAATTGCTTGGGAATCCCCGAGAGTTTTTCCCTTTCTTGCTCCAAAAAGGCATTGGCATCTGCCAGTGTTAGGTATTGGGGGTTGGCTCCCCCTCCTATTACTGACCCTCTCTCTAGTTAGGCTCTATCCTGGTTAACCATAGGGGGGGACATTATCCCTGATTTCCTGTGTCTTGCCCTCTTTAAAGAGGCGAATCTCTTACTGCAAATCTTTCAGCATTTCTGCCATTCGAGCCACGGGGTCTGGCTCCTATCCTGCGCGCCTTTGTCCTAATACAACCTCTTGTTCTACCAGAGGCACCTCGTTCCTCTATCTAAAGGCCACTTCATTTTCTCCTACGGGCTCAGAGGCCACAGGTGGCGCATTGGTGCCTTTGTTGTTCCTTGGTCTTAGAGCCATGCTTTGCGAAGGGACTGCTTCTTCCCTCTCCTTTACCCAGTCCCCAGTGGAGTCGTCAAAATGTGAGGGTCCTTTTTTGGACAGTGTTCAGGCCCAAGTTGAAGCAAGGACCCTAGGCCTTTAAGTTGTTGTTTAAAGGGACTGGGCTTAGTTCACCGCAGCTAAATGGGCTGTTTACAAACCAAGTGGTGCACAGAGCAAGAATCCTACAATACGTATATACTACCAAGCAAGAATATATATGTATTGAATAGCAAGAAACAGTAAAGGAACAATGTAATAAAGAGAGAGACAAATATATTGTTAAGGATCCTTAAAACACTATGAAATATTTCATTACTTTCTTTAGTTGTAAATCACAATGTGCTCACTAAGACGTGTTACAAGGTCCAAATAAACTCAAAAATTACAAACTTAGATGGCTATCTAAGCCTCTAAGACTTGCAAAGTTTGAATCTCTTTGAATCCAAGTATGTTCTATAGTGGTTGTTTGGGGATACCGGGCGATATTTCTCTTTCTTTTACTACTTTCTTTGAGTTTTTGACAAAGTTTTCTTAATGATTCTGTTATGATTTACTATTGCTGAATGCCCCTTCAATGTTGGCTGCTTCTCCCTTTTATAGCATCATTCTAGGGTTCCGGGGTACCACTGATCCCCTTCCTCTATTCCCCTAGGTACTAGAGCCCACGTTGTGCCAGCCACTCTGATGGCTGGTCCTTTCCTTGTTTCTAATAGTTTTCTTCTTTTGGTGCTGTTTCCTTAAAAGCTTCTTGCTGACTTTCTATTCTAGGGTGTCCCTAGAGGGCTGACCTCCAATCTCTCTTCCCTCAAGGCTTCTAAACCTTCCTTTTCCAGACTCAGCTTTTTGGTTGTCCTTCTTTTTGTCATTTTTTCCAGGTGAGCCGAATCCATTCCTGCCAGGTTGAAGGTTTCCCCAGTTACTTCTCTTTATAGTTCTTTTTTCTGGGTTGCCCGAGGTACTAGCCCCCTGTTCATGAATTGTTACTCTCCAAGCCTTCTAGTTCCTTTCTGCATCATTGGGTGATTAAGAAGGACGTATCTGTCCTTCATTCCTTGTGTTTTTTGGTGCTCTTTTTGAATTGTCTCAATCTCATCCTAGTTGTGCTGCACGTCTCGAGCCCCTGGCAGCCTCTGGGTATCCTAGCCTAGTTCTTCCCACTGGACTTCCTTTGATTTTCTGATCTTGACAGGCTGGGCTTTTTTCCTTTCTTCCTTTCGCTTCATGGGCCCTAAGGCCTGTCCTTTCGTGGGTTTTGGGCTTTAGATCTTTTTTAATGGACTTGGGCCATCCTTTTCTCTTGTGGTGAGCTCAACCCTTTTATATGGGGTTCACCCACTATGCTATTTTGGGTCTTGGTGTTATAACTTTTTAGACCTCAACAAAGTTACATCATGGATAAGAGCTTGCACGATACAACAAGGGTCCTCTTCAATCCAAGCAATGTAGTCAACTATGCTAGACACATGTTTAGCTAAAGTGTGGGCTGGTATGTTGCCCTCTCTCCTTACATGAGAATATTCCACGCTCCTTAATTCCCCACGTATGTCCTATATACCTTGAACAACCAAGGCTATTGAGGATGGGGGCAGGGATATATTACAAAGTGCATTATAAACTATCAGGGAATCTCCTTCCAGAACGACATCACGAAAGCCAACGTCCTTTGCGAAAAGCAGGCCTGCTTCAAATGCCTTTGCCTCTGCCTCTACTGCCCCCATTAGTGCTTTAATTTTCCTACATAGAGCCGCTTCAATCCTACCTTTATCATCCCTAATAACCACCCCTAATCCCACAGCTTTCTGCGCCACAAAAACAGCACCATTAACATTAATTTTGAAGAAGCCACCTCGTGGGGGAGACCAAGATGCAACATGCTGTGACACAGGCAAAGCTAATACATTTTGCTCCACTGCCGCCCTGTATTCCATGAGATAGTCCGACGCCCATCTGGCCAGGTATTGCCCAAACTTCCTTTCCATATCTCATCTCATTCAGGTTATGCCACAACTCCCATGCAATAGTGACTGCATGTGCTACCTGATCATCTCCTACGTCTTCGTTTATCAGCAAATTCCACATAAGGTCTTGGAATGATTGGTTTGCCACTATGTTACACGAGGGCACCAACTTTGAGCACTCCCACACCTCTTTGGCTTTCGGAAAACTCCACAAAACATGACCCACTATCTCCAACATCTCTTTACAGCTTTCACAGGCACCCTCTTGAATTATCTTTCTCTTCAACTAATTGGCCTTCATTGGTAGGGCATCACGGCATGCTCTCCATACGAAATTTCAAGCTTTATATGGTACAGGAATGCTCCATATCTTTTTCCAGAAACGCCTGAGAATGCTATTGTCTGAGCTAGTGCCCCTATTGGTTGAGAGTGACCAATTCAATGCCAGATTATAGGCGCTTCGCACCGTAAATAGACCGTTCCGTGTCTCAGTCCAAATGAGCTTATTAGGTGGCAATCGAGAACTAATGGGTATGCTCTTAATAATATCAGCTTCGTGGGGGAGGAATAATGCATCAATAATCGTGGACTTCCAATCGGCAATGGCATCATCTATCAAATCTTACACCCAAGTGTCTGATTGCAAAAAGAGCCTTGGAGAGTTTAATCTGTATGTGGACCGAACAGGCAGCCATCTATCCTCCCAAATACGAATACTTGCCCCATTGCCAACTCTCCAACTCAAACCTTCTTTAACCAGGTTTTATGCTGTCATTGTGCTTCGCCACGTATATGAGGGATTATTACCAATTGAATCATGTATAAAATCACACCTTGGGAAGTATTTTGCCTTTAAAACTCTATAAACTAGTGAATCATAGCCCACTTGGAGTATCCATCCTTGTTTAGCCAATAAAGCCAAATTAAATAGTTTTAGGTTCTTGAAACCCATACCTCCATTCGACTTCAATTCACACATCTTCTCCCAACTCAGCCAAGAGATTTCGTTCTCATCTTTCCTTTGTCCCTACCGAAACTTCCTAATCATAGTTGTCAACTCCTCACAAAGAGAGTTTGGTATTTTGAAGCAGCTCATGGTGTAGGTTGGTATAGCTAAGGCCACTGCCTTGATTAAGACTTCCTTTCCAGCTTTAGATAACATTTTCTCCTTCCATCCTACCAATTTCTTGCCAAGCTTCTCCTTTATATCATTGAAAGTATTTCTTTTGTTTCTTCCCACAAGTGACGGTAGGCCTAGATACTTTTCATGTTGCTTAATGACTTGAGCGCCAATTTTTTTTTTATCTCTTCTTGGATCTCCTTAGGGGTGTTGCTGCTAAAGAATAGGGAGGTTTTTGCCTAGTTTAGCTACTACCCTGAAGCTCTTTCATATACTTCCAAGACTCTTTGCAATGAATCACATTCAGCTAACAACGCTTTGCAGAAGATGAGGCTCTCATCTACAAAAAATAAATGGGACAGTTTTGGCCCACCGGGAAAAAGTGGTCCTATTTTGTAGACAATATTGCAGTTGAGTTGTCTATACTTAAATCCAGAGGTGTAAGGTATTTTTGAACCAACAAAATGTCCATTCCAAACCGAACAAAACTCTTAAATAGTAGTATAGACTACTATAGAATGATACATTTTATTTTTGAATTATTATTTTAAATATAATTATGATATTAAAATATATGACAAAAATTATTAAGCATTTCTTTCACTTAATAATTAATGATTAAGATATCAAAGGATAAAGTTACTTTTATAAACTCTAAAGAATATTCTCTTCTCGATTTTCATTTTACACCGATTGTAATGTTCTTTCCACCAAGAGAGAACTTCAAACTTTGGATTTTGCCTTTTGCTAAGTCTAGGCTCTTCTAAATACAAGTCCAATTGAGATTTTTTTTTGTTTTGCCTTTTTTGCCTTTTTAGTCACTATTGAATTCTTTTAATTTTGTTTTGTTTACTGTTTTGTCATTTTGTGGCCAGGTTTGTGCTAGTTAGATAGATATTACTATATTAGTTAGATAGACTTGGACGTGTTGTTAATAATAGTTAGTAGTCTTTGAAGTAGAACTTAGTTACTTAGTATTTAGTAGTCTTAGTTAATGAATGTTACAACTAGAAGTAGAGCTTAGTAATTAGTAGTTAGCGCTGCTTACTTAGTAGTGTAGTTTGTGTAGACAAAGAATAGTAGATGTTTTAGGTTTTAGCTTTCCTTTTGTATTTTTTGTCCCTTTCATTTAACTCTTTATTTATTGTTAATAAATAGCGGGCACAACACACAAGTTCATTGTGCCTTTTATGATAATGTTATGCACCTAGAAGTAGTCTAGCACACCTTGCCATGTAATTTTTAAATATTTTTTAAGGAAAAAAAGTTAAAAAACGGGCGGGCCACGGGTTGGCCCATATTTATTTTAGGTAAAAAAAATCGGGTTTGGGCCGAGTCGAAATGGGCCGGTTCAGGTTAGGTCAGCGAATTTCGGCCCGTTTTGCCATGTCTACTTTCAACCTAATCAAAGTTTTTTATTAACTTTTGTGATTTTCTCAATGTTATAAAATCACTAGTTTGGGTCATATTTGGCTTTTATAGAGTAATTATTAGGTACTTCAAGAGTAGGGTAACATGGTACTTGATGATGCTGAAATCGTCAGTAGATGGGTTCGTCTAGACGAATCAATGCAAGCTCGTCCAAGCTCCTGTAAGGTTAATAAGAAAAAAGGGGAATCCTCTCAGGGTGGTCACCGGTGTGGTGCCGGCCACGGAGTCTCCGATGATAAAGTCAGCAAATAAAGCTCAAGAGATAGAGAATTTTGTAATGAGGGTAAAAATGATTAGAGCGTATCTACCTTGTCTTGGATTTGGTAGGTCCTATATATAGGCTCTCTGTAGTAGTCGTTGCTCTTCTTAAATGGTGGTTTAAAGGCTATTTAGATAACGTCGCAGGTCTACTTCAATTCAGTCTTAATGAAGGCTTCAACAATCTTCTTACTGATATGTAACCATCAGGGCATTGAATGGATACTTTTATGACGCTACATCCTCGTCCAGGCTGGCTCTCCTGGACGAGGGTAATTACTCGGTCTATCAGTTGCCCCTCTATTCTGAGATCGTCCTTACGTGTGATGACAATCTCGAGAATATGAAAAGTCATTTGCTCATATGTGACTCTTGACATTTTTGTTGTGTCCGCATTTAAGGTGAAGTGGCGGCACCGTACGTGTCATGGCCACGTGGTGCATTCTGAGAGGTGGATACCACCGCTTTGTCCAAAGGACTTTTGGGTTTCCCGCCATTTTTCAGTTTTCCAAGTCTAGCTTTTTAAATCACTTTGCTTTTCCTCTTCTTCCTCACTTTTTCTCTCTCTTGCGCCATTGTTGCTCTGTGTTTTTCTTCTTCGAGCTTTTTGACTTCCACCAACTCTTTCCTTTCTAAGCTTGGTTTTTTGAGATACGGTTTCTCTTTCTTTTCCCTTTTCTTTTCTATAGTAAAAATTACCTGCCTTTCCATTTCTGTTTAAGGATAGAAATTTCGCCCCTTTTTTCCTTTTTTTAGTTCCATGGTTGAGAGCTCCGAGGTTAGGCAACTCTATCCCTTAATTTCGTTTTTCTTTGCCCGTTTAGGGGCATCTTTCAGTTCCTTTAGCACTCAGTGCCCCACAATTGACTGTTTTGTATCTAGGGGTAGCAATTTAGGTTTTGTGTTGGCTGATTTGCACCCCTTGCTACATCAGTCCCTGAATTGGTTTAAGGAGATGATGGGTGAGAGAGAAGTAGTGTCTGAGGTAAGGTCCAGCAAGCTTGAAACTGGGTTGTCGACTAGCGATGACCCCTCAATGCTGAGGTAGACACCGCTGCCTCCGACCCTTTGTTGCCTCAATAGAGGGAGGTTAGGTCCTTTCATGCCTTCAGGGAGGAGTGTGCTTTAGACATAGACACCCTCTTTAGGTTTAAAGACAGGTTCTAGTTTCCCGAGGAAGTCAGGATTTGTCTTCCTCAAGAAGGGGAAAGAGCATGTCATTTTTTGCCTAGGGAAGTGTGCTTCTACGAAGCTGCTTTTCAATGTGACCTTAGGTTCCCCGTCCATCCATTCATCATGGAACTTCTGAACCACTTCAATATTGCTCCTGGGCAACTTATGCCAAACTCGTTGAGGATAGTGATTAACTGTATGGAGATCTGGAAAGTCGTCACTGAGGGAGACACGATCAAGTTGGACGAGTTTGTTCACCTGTATCGTTTGAAGGAGTTTAAGGAGTATGGGTACTACGAGCTTGTGCCCTGGGTTAGGAAGGCAAGGATTGTCACGAATCTTCCCTCGTCCTTCCGGTATTAGAAGTCTAGGTACTTCTTTGTGTTTGGGGATGGATGGGAGACTCTCTCCAATGACTTCTGGGGTAAAGTTCCTAAGTTGCTTCATCGGTGGATGGCCCCGAGTCTAGGTGCACTGTCCTTCCAACTTCTTGTTAGTTCCTTATTTTTCTTCTTCCTTTTTTAACTCGTTACTAACCCTCTTTTTTGTGTCTTTGCAGTTAAGAAGCGTCCCAAGCTTAAGAGCAGGTACAAGGCACGCGTCCAGGCAGCTGTTGAATACGCAAAGATGATTGACAACTTTGACGAACTTGTCGACCCCAGAACCTTAGCTCGTCACTGTCTTGGTCCCGAGCCTTCTCCCTTCATCTTGCACGCCATCGAGATTGAAGAAAAAAGTAAGTTTAGCTTTTGAGTTTTCTTCGTTCTTCCCTTTTTCTCCCTTTTGTTGTTGTTGTTGTTTTTTTTTTAAACACACTTTTGGGCATGCAAAGATGACGACCAAGTTTAACCAAGAGATGTATGCCAAGATGAAGGCCAAGTAGAACGAGCATCTCTTTAGTTTGGGAAAGAAAGTGGTGCGAGTCGTTGAGAAAGGGACCCTGATCACTCCAGCTACCTTCGTCCCTGAGGCCACGAGGACAGCCTCTCCCACCACTCCGCTGGAGGAGCTCACTCCTCATCCAAAGAGGCAGAGGACGTTGACCAATGGGAAAGAGAAGGTAGTCTCCTAGACGTCTAGTGTTTGGGACGATGCTGGCTATGCCTTGGCAAGGGCCCATTCTACCGTCACTACTAAGGACCTTAAGGTGCTTTCGGGCATCCCTTTTCACGAAGTTGTGAGCCGTCATATTCACAAACTCATCCAAGTGATATTTTTTCTAGTTGGTTTTGTAATTCATAGAGTGGGATGGTTTTTAATGTTTATAACCCTTCTTCTCTTATGATTTTTAGGTGCTAGGAGAGGCAATCCACATATCCTCTAAGTATCTTAGCCAGGAGGAGAAGGCCATGGTGGTAAGATCCAAGGTGGAGGCCCTGGAGGCTGAGGCCGCGAAGTTGAAGAGGGACCTCATTACTGTCATGGACGAAGCCAACACAGCCAAGGATACTTTTATTGCTTTATTTTCATCAACAAATAGTTTCTTTCACGGTTGCAATGGTGATAATTCTCTACTGATGATACCTCTTCAGATGCTCAATGTTTCATGGGCGCGGCAATCTCTTCCCATCCATCAATTCCAGATGATAGCTCCCTTATCTTGAGTAATGGACAATCTTGTAAGGCCCTTCCCAATTTGGTTCGAGTTTTCCCTGCGCTGAGTCTTTTGTTACTAGTGTGATTCTGCGAAGAATGAGGTCTCCTATGTTCAGTCTTCAGAGCTTTACTATCTTGTTGTAGTATTCAGTCATTTTTTGTTGGTACTTGGTCATTTTCTTGGATGCTTCCTCCCTTGTTTCGTCAAGGCAGTCTAGGTTAACCCTCAATTGATTGTCGTTGCTATCTTCTTGAAAGAATTCACTTCTCATGTTGATGAGTCCTACTTCAGCAAGTATTACTGCCTCAATACCATTAGGTGAGCTTGAAGGACGTTTCTCCAGTTGGAGTTCTAGCGGTGGTTTTGTAGGCCCACAAGACATTTGGTAACTCTTCTGGCCACGCTCCCTTTACCTCCTCCAGTCGAACTTTGATGATCTTCAGCAATGTTCGATTCGTCACTTTTGTTTGCCCGTTGGCTAATGGGTGTCCTGGTGAGGAAAACTAGTTCTTGATTCTAAGTTCTGAACAAAAGCTCCTGAATTCTTGGCTATCGAACTGTTAGCCATTATCTGATATAATCTTCCTTGGGATACCGAACCTGCAGACTATGTTTTTCCACACAAAGCCCCGAATTTTGTGCTTGTGATTGTGGACAGAGCCTCTACCTCTACCCATTTAGAAAAATAATTAATCGCAAATAACAGAAATTTTACCTGCCTTTTACATTGTGGTAGGGGGCCCATGATGTCAATCCCCCACTGGGCAAAGGGCCATAAGGAGGTTATAGCCGTCATCCTCTCTCCGGGGATACGTTGAACGTTCCCGAACCTCTGGCATTTATCACATTTCTCCACGTACTCCTTTGCGTCCTTCTGCATGGTCGGCCAGTAATAGCCTGTTCTAATAATCTTGCTAACCAGGGACCTCGGCCCTGTATGGTCTTCGCAAACTCCTTCATGAACCACCTCCTCTAGGATGTATTTGGCTTCCTCTTCTTCGACGCACCTCAAATAGGGCATTGAAAAGCCCCTTTTATACAGAGCATTGTTTAGGATGGTGAACATGGCTGCTCGCTTCCTAACCTTCCTCGCCTCATCCACCTCTACTTGGAGGTGTCCATCTCGGAGGAAAGAGATAATTGGACTCGTCCAGCCTTTCTGGTTTAGGATCGTGAAAGTGTGGAGTTCGTCAATGCTTAGGTGTCTCTGTAATTCTACTTTCAAGTCGAGCGGGTCCGTTCCTTCCTCTAACGATGCTTGCCTTGCTACCTCACCTGCTTCTGAGTTCTAGCTTCGTGGAACTTGTATGAAATCCACCTGGTCAAACTCCTGGATCAATTGGTTCGTCAACTTAAGGTACTTTTGCATCCGGTCCTCTTTCGCTTTGTATTCTCCTTTTATTTGCCCTATCACCAGTTTAGAATCGCTTTTGAGGAGTATGTTTTTGGCTCCTAAGGCTTTCTCAATCCTGAGTCCTGTCAGTATTTCCTCGTACTCCGCTTCGTTATTGGTGGCAGGGAATTGAAGTCGTACCCCGTACTTAAGGGTTTCTCCTTCAAGGGTTTTGATGACGACCCCAGCTCCCCCTCTCTTCTGAACTGATAAGCCATCTGTTTGTATCATCCAGCTTTTTGAAACGTCCTGCATTTCTTCGTCATTCGAAACTGTGAACTCAGCGATGAAGTTAGCCAATGCCTGAGCTTTGATGGCTATTCTGGGATAGTACTCGATGTCGAATTGACTCAACTTGATCGTCCATTGTACTAACCTCCTTGCCGTTTCAAGCTTGTTCATTACTTTCTTTATGGGTTGGTCCGTCATTAACAGAATAGGGTTCGCTTGAAAGTAGGGACAGAGCTTACATGAAGCAACGATTAAGGCGAAGATGACCTTTTCCATACGTGGATATTTCGCCTCGGCTCCTTGGAATGCTTAGCTTACATAGTAAATGGGGAGCTGTACCCTATTCTCTTCTCGAATCAGGGCTGCACTCACGGCCGTGGTTGATACCGCCAAGTATAAAAACAAATCTTCACCTTCCTGTGATGGGCTCAGGAAGGAGGATTACTCAGGTAGCGCTTCAGCTCCTAAAAGGCTTCTTCGCACTCGCTTATCCAGGCAAAAGCTTGCTTCAGAGTTTTGAAGAAGGGCAGACACCTGTCTGTAGCCTTTGAGACGAACCTATTGAGAGCGGCGATCCTTCCTGTCAGCGTCTATACTTCCTTTACTGTCTTTGGAGAGGTCATATCCAATATGGCCTGTATCTTTTCTAGATTGGCTTTTATTCCTCGTTGAGATGCCATAAACCCAAGGAATTTCCCTGACGATACCCCAAAGGCGCATTTGCTGGGGTTTAACCTCATTTGATACTGCCTAAGAGTCATGAAGGTTTCTTTAAGAACGTCCAATGTGTATCTTCTTATATGCTCTTAACGAGCATGTCGTCAACGTATACTTCCATGTTTCTCCCGATCTATCTACTGAACATCTTGTTAACCAGCCTTTGATAAGTGGCCCCTGCATTCTTCAACCCAAAGGGCATTACTTTGTAGCAGTAAAGTCCTTGATTGGTGATAAAGGCAGTTTTCTCCTGGTCTTCTTCTAACATTTTAATTTGGTTATAGCCTGAGAAGGCGTCCATGAAAGTGAGGAGCATATGCCCCGCAGTGGAATCCACAAGCTAGTCAATTCTTGGCAACGGAAAGCTGTCTTTAAGGCAGGCACTATTCAGGTCGGTGAAGTCCACGCATATCCTCCACTTCCCATTTGTTTTTTTCACTAAAACAACATTGGCCAACCAGTCAGGGTAGTAGACCTCTCAGATGAAACCGGCTGCAAGTAACTTATCCACTTCATCCATGATGGCCTTATTACGTTCAGGGGCGAAGACTCGTCATCTTTGTTGGACAAGTTTCCTTTCGGGGTTGACATTTAGATGATGCTGAATAACTTCCACCACTATGCCACCACTATGCCAGGCATATCCTCATGGCTCCATGCAAATATATCTAGGTTCTTCTTAAGAAACTATATCAGCTCCTTCTTCATTTGATTATTCAGGTTTGTCCCTATTCTTGTCATCTTCATCGGCTCTCCGTCTACTAACTCTAACGTTTCCAGGGGTTCCACTTTCTGCTTCTCTTCCTCCTCGATCATCCAGGAATGATTTTCCTTGGTAGCCAGGATGGCTTGGTAGCATTCCCTGGCCAACACCTGGTCCCCTTTGATTTTGCCTATGCCTTGTTCTGTTGGGAATTTTACCTTCAAGCAGTACGTAGACGTTGTTGCTTTCCAACAATTAAGAGTTGGTCTCCCAATGATCATGTTATACGATGATGGGCAGTCCACCACTAGGAAGTCAAGCTGTTTGGTGAGTTGCAGGGGGTAAGAACCTGCTGTAACCATCAATGTCATGATTCCTTTAGGGTACACCCGATCTCCGTTGAAACTGACGAAGGGAGATTCAAATGGTCACAACCTTTTGGGATCCACCTTTAGCTACTAGAAAGCCGAGAGGTAAATAATGTCAGCAGAGCTGCCATTGTCGACTAGAATCCGTCTAGTGTTGAATCCCTCTATCATAAACATGATGACTAAGGGGTTGTCATGCGGCTGCTTCACGCCTCTAGCATTTTCTTCCGAGAACAGGATGTCCATGTTTGTCCATCTTCTCTATTTCAAAGGTGGTATCCCATGAACGCTGTTCACAAATCTCTGTTGGGATTTCCTTAGGGATTTGAAAGATCCACCAGTGGATGGTCCTCCAGAAATCATTTTTATCTCCCTGATCGCGCTCTGCAGACGATTGTATGAACCATCTCCGTCTATGGGATGTTTTTCTGATTTCTCCCTGTGATCATCCCTAGGTCGGCTGGACTCACCCTTCTTCACAAACTTTTGCAACTTCCCTTTCCGGATTAATTCTTCTATCTGCTCTTTCAAGTCTCTGCAATCCTCGATATAATGGCCATGGTCTTTGTGGAAGTGGCAATACTTCTTCTTGTCTTCCACATTGGGTGAAGAATGAAGCGGTTTTGGCCATTTGAGATGATGATCGCCCTTAATCTGCACTAAAATTTTGTCAACTAGCATCACCAGGAGAGTGAATTTTACCGTCCGCAAAATTTTGTCGTCTCTCCTTTTGCTTCCGTTAGAACTGGTCTGACGATCTTTCCTTTCTCTCTTGCGTCCCTTTCGATCTTCCTTGGCACTTTCTCTTTCCTTAGGCATGCTTTCTTCCCCTATCGCCGCTAGGGCATCCTCTGCGTTCATATACTTCTGGGCCTTCAGTAGCATCTCGGCCATTGTCTTCTGCAGGCTTTTCGCGAGGGCGACTACGAACTCCCTGGATTTTAATCCTGCTTTGAAAGTGGTTAACTGTACCTTGTCGTCTGCTTCATCAACTTCTAGGACTTCTCTGGTAAAGCGTTTCACGTATAACCTCAAGGGCTCCCTTTCTCCTTGCCTGATGGTGAGTAGATGGTCTGCTGGTCTTTCTTGACGTTACACACCGACGAAATAGCGCACGAAGGAATTACCTAGTTGCTCAAAATTGTCGATGGACGACATTGCCAGTTTACTGAACCACACTCACGACGCTCCCCTCAGGGTAATATGGAAGGAATGGCACAAGATTTCGTCTGGGGGCTATTAAAGACTCAAAATCATTTTGAAGGTGGTGATATGGTCCAACGGATCTTTTAGGCTGTCAAAAGATTCGAGCTGCAGAAGACGAAACTTTGGAGGCAAAGGACACTCTAGGACTTTCGTAGTGAAAGGTGAATCAGTCCTTCAGACCATCCCGTCCAGATTCTGGTCCATCTTTTCTCTCATCGCGTTTCTCAACTCATCCATCTCCCTCCTTATGTCTCTGAGGAGATCTGAATTCGCTTCGTCCAAAGAGTTTGGTTGTCAGTAGTCATCTCTCCGGTGGCTATCTTCGCCGTTGTTTCGGTTGGTTTCAATCCTTGTGGGTGAACGATTTTCTTCCTGTTGCAGCTGTAGCCTCATCTCCTGGTTTTGCTCAGTGAGTTCTTCCACGCTAGCTGTAAGTGTCTGAATTTGTAATGCTAATGTCACAAAATCTTGTGGAGTATTGGATTCCATCTGGAAGTCAGAACCAAATGGGACTACAATTTCAAACGAAAGTCTGAATTTGTCATTCCCACAGACGGCGCCAAACTGATGATGCTGAAATCGTCAGTAGATGGGTTCGTCCAGACTGATCATTGCGAGCTCGTCCAAGTTCCTGTAAGGTTAATAAGAAAAAAGGGGAATCCTCTCAGGGTGGTCACCGGTGTGGTGCCGGCCATGGAATCTCCGATGATAAAGTCAGCAAATAAAGCTCGAGAGATAGAGAATTCTGTAATGAGGGTAAAAATGATTAGTGTGTATCTACCTTGTCTTGGATTTGGTAGGTCCTATGTATAGGCTCTCCTTAGTAGTCGTTGCTCTTCTTAAATGGTGGTTTAAAGGCTGTTTAGGTAACGTCCTAGGTCTACTTCAATTCAGTCTTAATGGAGGCTCCAACAGTCTTCTTACTGATATGACGCTACATCCTCGTCCAGGCTGGCTCTCCTGGATGAGGGTAATTACTCGGTCTATCAGTACTCATTCTCTCATATTCATGATGAATCCTACTAACCAAATTCATCATGGGGTCCATCATTAATGTGAGAGGATAGATCATATCACTCTGATTACCTAATAATTTTCCACATTATAAGTAGGCGTTGATGTTTTCCTATCTCGATCTATGCCTATGTAAGCTACGACATCCATCCCAATAAGAGATCTGAGGTTCAATCCCCGCTTACAGAAAAAACAAATTGATGTCTTAATCTAATGATAATCACCAGAAGCAGACATCATAAGTTAAAACTTTCTCCAAAAAAAAAAAAAAAAAAAAAAAAAAAGATTCCCAAGTAAGCTTTTTGTTTTTATCCCACTTTGTTAATTAAGGGTCATCTCATAACTGAAGTTTAGGATAAGTTATTTATTGCAACTCAATACGTAGGCCATGACGTTTTTCTATGCTCCTAAGTCCTAAATAGTAAATACCATTGGTACAAAACAAATAAATTAGAGAAGAAAAAAAAAAGATTGGTGGGCTATCAAAAATAAATTTCATTCGTGGAACAACATCTGGACTCCATTATGGTAAAACCCGAATGGGAACTTGACTTGATATAGGTTTTGGGTCCCTAGAGACCATTGTTTCAACTTTCAACTTTCAACTAACGGATTACCATGGTCTAACCAGATGTTCAATTAAAAGTTAAATAAATAATTTTATAAGAAACTTAAAAAAGGTAAAAATTGATCTTAAAATGCAAAAAAAAAAATACAAAAATATTCACAATAACATAAATAAGCAAATAATGACATGCATTCTAAAAGAAAAAAAAGCATATAATGACATGTTTAATGTAATATTAATGTTTTGGCTAAAATATTGTGTTTTGGTCCCTTAAGTTTGCATGAATTCTGTTTTTCATCTCTACTCTTTTTTTTTTTTTTTTTCCTAAACTTTGCAAAGAGCTCTTTTCAATGGTTTAAGAATGAAAATAGGAAAGAGTAAAAGATTTTTTATATATTTAGTTTGGGATGAAAAACGAACTTTTTAAAGTATAAAAACGAACAATGATCATGCAAACTCTAGGGACGAAAACAATATTTAGACTAATTTAACTATAGAAAACGAAAAAAGAAAAAAGGTATTTCCAAAAGAGAAAAGCATTACAAATTATACTCATCCAAAATAACATCCAATATTTAGACTAATTTAACTAGAGGAAACGAAAAAAAAAATTATTGCCAAAAGAGAAAAGCATTACAAATTATACTCATC
>JARYZH020001056.1:294-43638 GCA_030021035.2 Notholithocarpus densiflorus | reverse complement strand
CTTTGAGCAGAACTCAGACTTACATTGGTAGCCTGGTAGGACTTCAATAAAGAATCAGGTCACAGAATATTCAGAAAGATCTCCTACACATAAGCTATAACTCAGCTCAGGGAACAATCATCAAGACAAACATTCAAACTTCAAAAATAATCATAAACAGAAACCTTTTTTTTTTTTTTTTTTACAGATTTAAGGAAATAATTAGCTTTAAAAGCAATGTCTTTTTTTTCAATTAAAATAAATTTAATAAAAAAAAACTTACCTGGAAAGTTTGGGGGCTGTTGTCTTTGTCACTGTCAGGGAGAATGATGTGAAAAGATGGGGTAGTGGGAGCGGTGGTCCTTGGCGGCGGAGTGGGAAAGGGAAGGGTGCAGAACCGGCAGAGAGGGAAAGGGGTGAAAGATGGAACGGTGGAGAAATGGGGTGGATCGGCGGCCGGAGCATGTGGTGGTGGTGGTTTTTTTGATGGGTTTTTAACTGTGGGTAATCCGAGAAGATCGAAGGAGAAGGAGGAGGTGGGTAATCAGACGATGAAGAGGGAGAGAAGAAGCTGATGAGTTTTGAGGAGAGAGGGATTTTTCTTTTTGATTTGGTTCTGCCCGTGCTGCGTGCGAGAGAGAGAGAGAGAGACTGTTTTGCAGGAATAGCTACGACCAAGTTTGCAGCAAAGTCTTGTCCAAAACGTAAAATTGTTTTCAAGATTTGGGCCGTGTACTTGTACACAATGTATGCAACAGATTTTTCCCAAAATGTTTTGTTTGGCCTAATTCTTTTTATCCTGTTGCATCCCACGCATGTTTTCCATCTCATTGAGGAGAGGGATGATATATGGGTTTTGCTTGTTCTGCCCTCAACTTTTGTTACAAGAATTTTTTTCCACTCTGTTCCGTTTCATTGTCATCCCTAAATAATATAACTTTTCATATGAGTTCACAACAGTTGATGTGATAAGTTATGATAAAAGTAATATTATTTTCACTTAAATCAATTATCAAGTATTAACATTTCTTTTATTAGCACAAATAGTTGGTAAAATATATTGTCTACATGTTATGTTAAAAAGTTCTCGTTTAGTTCGAAAGATAGAAGGTTCATTGTCTTTCACAATAACAAGAAAAACAAAGTTTTATCAAGATGATCAATTTCAAGATTTTTTTTTTTTTTTTTTTTTTTTTTTTTTTTTTTTTGTATTTATGAACTTAGAACTGAATATAATATTAGATCATTTAAAAATTGATTATCATTTTTTATTAAGTGGGGTGAGATTTTAAATGACACTCGTGGATATAGATCATTTAAAATCAATTATAATTCTTTATTTAATGAAATCAAATTTCTTTTTGGTTAATCATGATAACAGCATAAAACTAGGAATTAACAAGTCTATTACAACAAATAGTAGTTTTATCAAAAGCTAGAAGGCTTTCAACCAAAAGGCGGTGGATTAAAAAATACAACAAAACAGGAAATGGAGCTCGCCCCAATCTGGCTAACGCATCCACGCATTAGTTGGCTTCATGGTATCAGGTATGTATGCACCATCCGCTTGTTGGTTCTTGCAGTCAGATAACAAAGGTTCCATTAACAAGTTGATAGAGTTATGGTTCATGAGCATCACAACACTTAAGGCATCTAGTTCAACAATTAAATTATTCAACCCAAGCTCTTTAGCAAGAACTAGACCATCCCTTAAGGTCGGTAGCTCTGCCATAAAGCTGTTGATGTTGCCGAGTGCTCTAGCATATCCTCTTACCCACTCCCCATTATGGTTTCGAATCACACCTCCTTCCTTTGCCTTCCTAGGGTTCCCTAATGCCGAACCATCTGTATTTAGTTTCACCTATCCCTTTGGTGGTATGACATCGAATTTCAAATCACATAATATTATGTTTGCTTTTAAATTATATAAAAAATAAAGAGTAAAATATACCATTGGCTCTTATGTCTTATTCATTTTAATTACACACATATGAGCATGCATTTTGAGCACACATTACATGGTTGCACCATGTCATAAAACACAAACACACACACTTTTTAAGTCCAAATTGAGAAAAAAAAACTCAATTAGATTCTCAATTGGATTCCCAATTTTGGACCACATGTCGCATCTAAGGTTTTCAATCTTTAGACCAAGTGAGTTATTGTGTCAATTTAATTTCTTAATTTTGCAAGCATGCAAACACACGTGCGCGCACACACACATTTAAAGTCAAAATTGAGAAAAAAACTCAATTAGATTCTCAATTGGATTCTCAATTTTGGACCACATGTTGCCTCTAAGGTTTTCAATATTTAGGCCAAGTGAGTTATTATGTTAATTTAATTTCTTAATTTTGCAAGCATGCAAACACGCACACACAAACACAGAGGGAGAGAGAAGGAGAAGATCCAGTAATCATTCATTTAACTTGGAATTCATTTATTTTTCTCTCATTCTTTGAACTGCCATTCCCTACAACACATCGGGCAATGTGTTTGAGAGGTCTGTGAATTCACCCATTTCACGATGCAATGAAGATGGAATGCATGGTTGCATGCACCCCAAACTGCAAGATAATACTGAACATCATTAGTTGCTCATAAAATTTCACAGACTACTACCAAAGGAAGAAGTCAATTCTTTCTTCTTCTTCTTTTTAATTGTGATTGGTAAAAAGAATTTATTCAAAAGGGTACACAACCTTTTTTTTTTTTTTTCTTTTTCCCTTTTGTGGGGAGGGGCGGGGGGTGCTGTGTTTGGGCACTGAATGTTAAAAATACTATAAACTGTTGGGAAAAGGAGTATAAGATTTAACTTTCTGAGATGACATATTTTGGGAGATTCAGCAACAAAAGCACGTGGAGAAAAGGCATGGAAAGAAACAACCTCAGTGTAAAATGCTTTTTTAAACAACAATATATACAAATCTAAATAAACAAAGATACTATAATCACATGGCTAGTATATACATATAAGAAGATGTCAATTTCTATATGCAATTGTCTTATCCCTTGGATGCAATTTCAATTAACACTGTCAGCTACGGTTTTTTTTCTTTCTTTCTCCCCTTACCTTTTTTCTTCCCTCTCTTTTAGTACATAACAGTAGCACTGCTCTTGTACTGGTCAAACATCCCAGAACAATAGTTAAAAAATAAGGCATTGCAGCAATCAGCATAGGATTGAAGCTACATTAAGGGCATTCCATGAAAGGGGAAAAAATAAAAGGTTGACATGTTGAAAATATGAACTCATTTTACTTGGAGAGAGAGAGAGACTCATTTGAGGAATTCCTTAAGTTTGGAAATTAAAAAACGGAAGACAAAATGGCAAAACATGTAAACAAACTAGAATTACATCAAAGATAATGTATGTAACTTAATGGGCAATCATCCCCAGGAAGCTTCCAATCAAGGACAACAACCATCAAATGCCATCCTACAGATGCCACATGTTTCATCATGGGCATCCCAAGTCCATGAAGCAACACCATGCCACCTATTATTAACACAAGGGAAACAATTATGGCTCCCCAACAACACATTATAAAACATACCAAACTCAATATCTACAGTACTATATGTGCTTAGGAGTTCCAATTGTGAGAATGTCTTGAAAAAAAATAAATCTTCATCCAATCTGAGAAATTTTGAAGTAAACTTATCACATATACACATAAAGGTCATATATCACATGATTGATTATAAGTTCATCAGTGAAAATAAAAGATATGCAAGAGATAAAGAGAACATACTCTGATTGAAAGCCCGGCAAATATTCACAAAGAGAATTGAATCAAGGAAAATCTGTTTCCATAAATGGCCCAAACAAGAATTTACAACTAACTGAAGAACAAAATCAATTTATAAGAGGAAAAGGAACAATATCGTGGCAAGGATATGTCAGAGCTTGACTTTCATCCTCCTCTCCTGCAAAACCAGAAACCAATTTTTTCAGAACAGTTACTATGAACAATACAATCACATACAGCCACACACTTTAAAAATACATAAAACCCACTCAAAAAACAAAATCAATATGAAAAATATCTACCACATATGTGGCAGAGATATGCTAGGATTCATAATGGTCAAGTCAAAATAAAAGAGTGCCTTCATCGAATGATTAGAGAGGATGTTAGAACCAGGGATGGTTTAGTACTTCAGATGCTGTCATAACTCCATTTCAACTGGGAAATAACCTGTTAAACTTAGGAGGCTTCCTTTACACAATCATTTTCATAGATGACTGTGTAGCAAGCACTACCAGTAGTCCCTGCAAGAACATGAACAATCATGGAAATGATGGAACCGATTGGTATCTCTCACAATGATTTCTCTGTCCACCAACTTCAACACAACTTGATTGCTGAATGACAATCACCACAAACACTAATGTTTTTCTTGATTCGTATGGGAGAACCTGGAGGAGTTTTGAGAAGGGCAAATGCTAGAGCAAGCTTCTCACTATGGTACTGCAACTTTACTTCCCTCTCGTGCTGATCCACAAACAAAAGCACGTGGCTAGTGTCTGGGACATATCCAATCTCCTTGATCTTCCCACTGATCTCATCCCATTTCCTATGGATCTCCTCTCTTTGCGGGTGGGCATCATCGTTTGCCACAAACAAATGGACTGCATTCTCAATCTCCACCCAACTACAAGCAGGCTCCTTCTTCACCCCGCTCTCTTTCATCATCCTTCTCACTTCAGCAACATCACCCCATCTTCCAGCAGAGGCATAGATATTAGAGAGCAACACATGGGGCCTGAATCATATGGATCAAGCTCAAAAACATGTTCAGCAGCATAAGCACCTAACTCCATATTCTTATGCATCCTACAAGCACCAAGTAAGGCTCCCCAAACTGCAGCTGTGGGTTCAATGGGCATTTCCCTTATGAATTTCAAGGCTCGACCAAGAAGATCAACAATTGTCACGTAACGTGAATCTGGCTCCTGCGGAGAAGGTCCTTGTCTTGTATGATGCAAGAACTAGAGGCACAACAATCTTCTTCTTCTCCTTCTGAGGTCTCGAAATCAGTGAAGCTAGCTAGAGTTGCAGATGACCCAAACCGCGTAGATATTGACATTTTGTTTGGAATTCCAAAACAGCTTTTACCATGTAAAATTGCATTGTACAAGGTAGATTTACTAGTACACAATATAATAACTATATGCTTGTTCATGATCTGAGCTAGGTAGGCATCAAACAAAGACAACAAAAAAAAAGGAAAAAAAAAAGTATTAGGGTCTTGTTATTTCAATTTACCTTAAAATCATAGAATTAAGGGGTAGCAATTTGAAACCATACAAGTCATAATAATTCAGGACATGGGTTCTTTGGTTTAAGAAACTAAAGCAAACAGAACACTTAAAAATCCAACCTTAAAATTAATTTTTCATTTGCCCACTTCTTCTTTTTTCTCACTAACCAAACAATATACAAAAAACAAAAAATCTACACACAAAAACCCCATTTGTTATAAATACACTGAGAATTAGTGATATAAAGTTTGAAACTACATAAAAGTAGTATATCATCCAAAAGCCCTAAATAAATATATAAATATAGAATCACAATGTTAATATATCATCCAAAAGCCTCAAATGCATAATTTTCCTTGATCAAGTCTCTTTCACAAACTAATAACACTTCAAGGCTTTCATTGGTTAGATATAACAAGAGGATTCGAATTTTAAGTTCAGATGGAGGTGGTGGGGAAACCAACAGTTTGTTTGGTAGCATGCTTTTGCGTTTCATCCATGTTTGAATCCAACAGAGAAACAAACAGAGTAAAAAATAAAGGGTAAAGCTTTCAAAGATTTTGTAGCAGAGACAGAGGGGTTTGTTACCTTAGCGAAAGGGCAAAATAGTGAAACCCCAGAAAGAGTTTTTTTGATAAAAAGGAGCGGAGTGACTACTGACTAGTGAGGTCTGTGAAGTTTTTTGAAGGTTTTGAACATGGTGGCTCGTGGAAAGGCTTACATGCCAATTTCTGAAAGACGTGTCGTTTTTACTATTAGTCCAGGTAAACGGCACGTCATGGGTATTAAAATACATGACGTTTTAAATTGATTTTAATAAGGATCACATGGGAATAAGTGGTTTGCAATAAAAAGTACCTTGCTCTTTTTCTTTTTTTCTTATAACTTTGATGTACTATTCTATTTTCAATTTTCGGCTACCTACTTATTTTATTTCTGGTTTTTTAAAAAATCATATGTATCTAATGGTTAATATTTACACACACATATATATATAAAATAATAGTAACCCCAAAATAGTACACTGGTATATATCATTCCCCTAAGTAAATCAAAACGGCCTTGGTTATGAAATTAACTCAATTGGTTCATGTTTTGAAATGGTTGGGATTAAAGCTAAATGGAGTTTGTTTCTTAAATTAAATAAAATTCAGGAAAAAAGGAAAGCTAAATAGAATTACTAAAATTGAACTCGACATGTCAAAACTATTGTTTTGATCCATAAACTGCATGTCAAATTTCAATTAATTTATATTATTTGGCAAAATATACCATTGCTCCCTAAAAGTTAGATTAGGTTTTATTCTAGCTCATTGATTGTTGTATGGTGTTCCCCATGACTGATTTAAACATAAACTATTTGAGATTTGATTTTTTTTTTCCCCTCAAAAAATAGTAAACAAGTTAGTACTTCCATAATATGCGACACTTCATTATAATGGCAAGGTTACAGAAAAATAAACTTGATATATTGACAACGTTTTGATGATTACAAAAATGAAATTTGAACATTTCAAGAATTCAAATAGATATTGTCCCCAATTTTAGAAACCAAAGTTACCAAACATACAATTTCATTGATATGTTAATTTATGCTTTTATATTTTGAAAACAGTTCAATACTATGCTTGTTATTACATATTGCCAAAATTAATTGTGAGATTTTATAAATTGTGCTCCCTTTTATCTCCTTGGTCTGGTACTTGTACAAATAATATCAATTACAGCGAGAATCTCTCAATTTAGAAAAGCAATTTCATGAAAATCACTTAGTTTCTAGAAAGAAAAAAAAAAGTGTTGGGAGAGTAACTTTGCACAGTCTTCAAATTTTCAAGAATTTTTTATTTTTATTTTTTATAATTCAATAGTTACAACGAGAGAGAGAGAGAGAGACTTTGAACCCTAAATGTCTCCAAAAGAAATATCAATGCTCTTAACCAATTTTTCAAGAATTAAATTAACACAATTAATAGCGTATGAACAATGTGAAACTCCAACATACTTTGATGACTAAAATCATGGTTTGCCTTTTCTCTTTTAAGTGGATAATGATCTAAAACATAGTTTGATTATCAAAAAAATGGTTTGCATTTTCTTCTTTTTAGTAGATAATGATTTCTAATTCTCTACACATGTTGTCATAATGGAACTGTGTTGAAAGCCAGAATAGTTCGTATTAAAGAACCTGGTAAACAAAGGTGATAGAGAAATTGTGCCCCAAGAGGATCTCACAATAGCGTTTAGAAATTAGAAAGCAAAAATGTAACCACATCTTAGATTCTGAATCAATATATTCAACATGTTGTGAGATACCTGTTGCATGCGTATAACAGCTATATGAGATACCCTTTTGTGGGGATCATATCATATGCTGTGAGAAGACTGTTGATTCAGGAAACAAATCTCTAGAATGTCATGCGAGGAACTAGAGTCATATACTCGTATTACTTCTAACCAAACGTAGTGCTCAAGTTTCGGGTAGCAGGGAGTCACTCCTAACCTAAGGGTAGAAAAAAGTCTTGAATATATTGTCTACCATACACATTGGATTCACAATTCTACAAACAGCATTCTCTTAAATGTTATATTTTTAGACAATTCAATTTTTACAACAATTCTCTATAATGTTGATACCAAGTAACAAAACCTACCTTCAAGGTTCTATTGCATTGCATTAATAGGTGAAATCAACAAAATGAGAATACCATGGTAGGGTACGTTGATCACTGGGACAATACTTTGGATGGTTCAGCTTTTACAAAAGAATAGTTTTCAACAATTGATCATGTAAAGAAAGTTTTCTTTTTAATTTGAATATAATAAAAAGTTGAGGGGTGTGTTTTTTGAAAAAATATTTATTAAAAAAAAATTCTATTGATATATATATATATATATATATTATTAAAATAAGACCCTCTGAATTAACTTTTATTTGGCTACTAAAATTCTGAGGAAACCCAACATTGAGAGAAGTATAGATTAGTAAACTTGGCAGGTGAAGAACTTGGAAGGTGACCACTATTATTAAAAATATGAAAATGACATCCTATAATAATTTTTTAATAATCTATGAAAGGTGACCATAATAATATTATCAAATGAAAAGTAGATGTTAACAAAACTTAAATATAAAATATTAATTGGTTTCCAAAAAAATTTATTAATTAGTTATTTTGTAGTTCAAAAAGTTTGAAAATTGGCTTCAATTAAAAAAATTATAATATAGAAAATTAAAAAATATATATTTAAATGATATTCAACAAAAAAAAAGTACATATTTTTCTCTCAAACTGTATGCAACCAGTCTTGGTGAAAAGTTTTAATTAAAGTTGGTAAAAACACTGGCCATAAAGGAATATATTCATGCACAAATTTATAATTTTACTTGAATACAAATTCAGAGTCTTTTTACAATTTTTTTTTTATAAGTAATCAGTGGAGAGGAGAAGATATGATTCGAGCCACAAAAATAAAATACCACAAAAGATGCAATTACAATTAAACTTATCGCTTGAAGGCTATAACCCCACCTCTTTCAACTTGGTACTTAAAGCACATACCAATTCCCAAGTTTCATCTTATTAATATGTCTTACTATTATACCAAATAAATCAATTATAAAATATTCGTTGGAGATGAATGGTGGAATATCTGTTGGCAAAGAAGGTGTGGTCTAAAGGGACATCACATCAAACTTGTCACCCCACATAGGATTTGTACCTACTTCATCATCCACCCTTGTTCTGTACACGTGGCACTTCTTATCACCCTTGCTGCTGCTGATGATGATCATCATGTGGTGGTTGTACGGACTAGGTGGCACCGTCGTGAAGGTGATAAAGGGTCTGATACGCCTTGAAAATAGTGTGGATAATGGGAGGTTGCACGGACTAGTTTGATGTCCCTTTAGACCTTTGATACTAGTTGATTTTCCTTCCTTATATAAACTAAAAACAAGACAAGGCACAAGATGTGGCCGTGCTCAAAACGGAATCAAATTGTCACATACATAGGGTATGTCCAAGGTTGCAGTAAGATGCTGATATTGTAGTGTACTCGTTACATGGTGTTAAATTTAAAGCATGCCCAAAAACTTAAGTAGGGGGTGAAGAGGCTTAACTAATAGTCTAATACATAACATTAGCCCATAACCAAGTCAACGCCCAACAGAGGTGGGATTTCTTTCTTCAACAAATGGTAGGCATTTACATAATTAAAGTATTCTATTGAACTAAGAGGATCTATAGTACTTTAGGTACATGAAGACACACACGTCCAAGGAAAATCCATACACAATTTTTTTATAAAAAAAACACAAGATAAAATTATAAACAAACTTTGCTTCTAATAGACTAATAAGATTGATAGGAAGAACATACTTGACTTTGTCTAGAATAATTCTCTCAAGTCTCAACCAATGTCAAAATTCGGTTAACACAAAATGGAGTCATTCATTTATTATCAGCATAAAATTGAAGCCACCAAATTAGTGAGCCACCACTACATGGCTACACTTGAGACTTGCTCTTATAGGCATTCACTATAAGAGAAATCTCATTCATTGTTTGTTATTACTACTTTTAGAACCACGCTACCCCGGAAATCCCGGCACTACTAGGTGCACTTGAGACTTGCTCTTACAAGGTCATGTAAATATGCACCACGTCAACCTCAAGATTGGACCACACCAATACATGGTAACAAAAAGGTTGTGACAATACTAAACTAGACAAAGGCAAAGCACAACGAATTAAGGACAAACACAGATTTTCTCCAAATCAAATTGGAGTAATCTCAAGCTTATTATAGTTCTAATAATGAATAATAAAGATCATCCACATGTATGTTTGGAACTTTATAAAAGAATGGAAAGAAATTAAACATTTTTATGTTTCTTTGTTTGGATATTTGAAACGAAAGGAATGGGAGTTGTTTGAGTGTTAAATAGAAAGTAGTAATTGCCTAATTGGAGATGTACCAGTGGGTGTTGAACAAGTGTTGGTGTCACTAGCGGATCCTGTTAAGCCATCGCATTTTTAAAAAAGTATCAATATTCTATTAGAGTTATTGGCTAATTTAGTGTCTGAATAACATTAATAGTAATTTTTTTATTTGGAAACAGCCACACTAGTCTTTTTTCCCTAAATCAATGTTTTATTAGAAGACATATTGAGTCGGATTCCATCTATTCTCCTAAAATGGCTTGAAACACATTAGGAGGAAGTGAAAGTGCAATGCAAATTTGGTGTTGGGCTCCTTGATATTGTTGAATCTGATAGTTCAAATGCATCCTTGGCTTCTTCTCCAAAAAAAAAGAAAAAAAGAAAAAAAAAGCATCCTTGGCCGTTTGGCATTTATTAACCAAAACTTATGGGTAATGGTATGTGATTTTTTGTATAAAGCTTTCCGCAAATCACACCTCATCTACATGACTTAGAGGGAATGTAGTAGGAGACTACCTTGCCAGAAATCACCCTTTGCAAACATAATAAAACAAAAGGGTAAATAAGAAAGTGTGGAAATGAGCACATGACAATATAAGCATAGAATGGACCATTTTGTGTTTGTTTTTTTTTTTTTTTTTTTTTTTTCCTTTCTAAACTGTGATTTAATTTATCAATCATCAATCAATCAATCAATTTATATATATATATATATATATATAAATAAAAGCAGAGATTTCATGCGAGAGAGCATGAGGTTCTGCCAAGTGGCACTTTCTATGATTAGCTCTTTTATTTAAGTTATCTAGCTTTTTTTTTTTTTGGTTAAAAATTATTACACTTCATCTTTTATTACTCATTCTCACTTCTCTCTCTCTCAATTTACTATAAAAATCACGTTTAAAGTTTCTCAATTGATTATAAAATAACATTTAAACTTTCAAATAAGTTGTTATTGGTTCTAATATGAATTCACTATTGAAATTAATTTTTTGTCTACTAGTAACTTTTAATAACAACCAGTCACTTATAATTTGTTGTAAAAGAATTATGAAAATGTTGTGGACAGAGCATTTCTCTATTAAAAAAAAAAAATTGGTTTCTTAAAACTGTGCTGGTGCCAAATGGCTCTATTTTTGTGTTGCACATCATACAATTAATTACCTTTTATCATATAACTTACTAAGTATTAAGATAATTCTCAATAAAAGAAATTACAACAACAACAAAGTAACAAACATAGTCTTGGTCCCAATTATGAAAAAAAAATATAATAACAATCAAATCTTAGTCCCAAAATTTGGGATCACCTTAGTCCCAACAACAATATAAGAAAATTAAACTTATAAAAGAAAGTGTTGGATAATAAATACAAGAATACAACTTAATTATCTACACAACATATCTTTATGCTACGTCAACTAGATAAATTAAAGGGAAATTTTAGGAGGGAAAAAGGAGAAAGAGATAATAAAATTAATGAACCATCTTCGTTTCGGATCATTCAATATACTTTAGTCCATTTGGTCTATTATGGTGCACTTATGTTCATTATGATCGATCTAGTAAAGTCCATAAAGTCCATTATGGTCAGCTTCAATCAACCACTTCAGTCCATTATGGCCCATTTCAGTCTAATTTGATCATTATGGTCCAATATGGTCCATTTGATCTATTTTGATCCCACTATGGTCTATCTTGGTCCACTTCAATCCATTCTGTCCATTAATGTCCAATTCAGTCTATTCTGGTCCATTCAATCCATTATGGTCCACTTTGGTCCATTTCGGTCCATATCAGTCCATATTGGTCTATTTTAGTCCAATTCGGTCTACTTCAGTTCATTTGGTCAACTTCAATCTATCTAGGTCCACTTTGGTCCATTCAATCTATTAATTTTGATCTATTTTGGTCCACTTTAGTTTATTTCAATCCATTTTGTGAGTTTTAAATAGAGAAAATTTCATGAGTTTCTTGATCTATGATATAGCATGATAAATCTTGTAAACTTTTTTTGTCTTGTCTAGAATGAAGAGGATTCTTTTTCAATTCATTATCGGTTATTTTTTTTTTTTTTTTTTTACCTATCAAATGATAAGGTATAATTCAATAGTTATAATGGGGTTAGGATATTTAAAAATGTCTCAATTGAAACACTAAGAAGTATTAGTTGAGAAATAAGACTATTGGCAATGTAATCAAAATTTATCATTTTAATAAATTATAAATAAATAAATAATTGTGTTTTTTTTTCCTAAAATATTAAAAGTTAATAGTACTATAAAAAAAAAACGTATTATCAATTATATTACATAAAGCTTGTAAGAAGATTTGGTAACTATGTAATTATAATGGGCTTAATTAAGAGAATGAAAAATAAGTAAATGATGGGACAAAATTATCATTTGCTAGGGCCGAAGTGTGGAAGCTATGGCCTATGGGGCAGAGAGAATGCCCAAACCGTAGGAATGATGACATTGTGAGGTCTGTGAGGTAAGGACAGCAGGTACCGAGGGAGTGGAGAGTGAAGCCCAGAGCCGTGTGCTGGCAGGTCTACCAGGTGAAAGACAATTTTTTTTTTTTTTTTTTGGTGGGGTCCATGCAATTTTAGCTTCTTGCGTTATCCATTTCCCTAAAATATTATAACAAGTTGATACAAAAAATATTCGAGTATAGTAAAAATCGAATAATAATATTACTATTGAAAATTGATAATATATTGATTTTTACAAATTTACAATTTAAAATTGTTTATATTGTAACTTATTTTAACATACTAATATTTGGTCAACCATAAATACAAATAGTAACTTATTAGATGTTCTTGGATCAGCGGATATCAACCTCACATAATCGGCAATTCCTTCAATCAATTCTCTTGGAGTATTTTGTCCATTACCATTCCACTGCCATATGTGTGTACTTTCATGGTATAACACGTACACTAGTGATTTCCATTTTCACATTGCCAGAATAGCCATTGACGTACCTTGCACTAACATGGATCTCGTCGTTGCTAGCATAAGCAACTCTCCATCCATGTCATCAATAAACAAGCTCACAGCCTCCATATGAAATCTGTGGCAGAAATCAAAGTTTGCTTATTGTATTCAGACCCAATTTCATTGTGGAATCGAACTCCACCAGGAGTGTTCCCAGCATTTTTGGTGACAACATATTCAACTGCATAAATTCCACGCATGGCTACAACAAAAACTACACACACACACATATATATATATATATATATATATATGACACTCCATATTAAAGTTTAAAATTTTATATTATAAATTAACGAATTAGTTCAATTTGTAAATTGCATTGCCAATTGTAAATTTTTCCCAAATAAGTAAAAAAAATTTCCCAAATAGGTAAAACAATTTTATCTAGAATTGATAAATCAAAAGGGTAAAATGTATAATTGACCCTCTAAGTTTCTTCAGATTTCATTTCAGTACCTCTAACTTTGCTTTTATTGATCATTTCAATCCTCTAACTTTCAAGTTTATTCAATTAAGGCTTTTTCATCAACTTTTGTTATATGTTGTGGTCAATTTTTCAATTTTATAAATTTTTCTTCAAATTTTTTAAATTAAAAAAAATCAATTAATGATTGAAAAATATTTTCCAAATTTTTTTTTTCAAAAAATCTTAACAAAAGTTAACGGAAATGCCTTAATTGAATAAATTTGAAACTTAAAGGACTGAAATGAACGAAAGCAAAGTTAAATGATTGAAATGAAATCTGAAGGAAGTTAGAGGGTAAGTTTTGCATTGTTAGCCTAAATCAAACCATCTAATACTTTTCAATCTCAAGGTTTGGCGCGCACACACAAAAATTCCTCATTGTTAATTAACTATGTAATAGAATCACGTATTTTTTAATAGATTAAATGAATAATTTACTTAATTGCTTTCAAAAAAAAAAAAATTACTTAATTATATGATGACCCAAATGATGTCAACATAAGTTATATATGTAATCCCTGTTTTAAGTTTTAACAAAAATAAATCCCTATATTATATACTTTTATTCTTAAAAAAAAAAATATAGGGGGCCACTGCTACAGACAAACGCAGCAGTCCGTACTCCGTTTCTAACAAATTCTCTCTCTCTCTCTTCAGTCTCTCTCCGCTATCTTTGTGGGACCCACTCTTGCTCGTCTTCTACTGCTCTTCACACTCCATTTCTCCCCTCACTCATAAAATTAAGAAAACCAAAACAAAACCTCTCCCTCAAAAAAAAACCTCTCTCCCTCCCTCCATTCCTCACTCAAAAGCTCATCGGAGGCATGGGTTGGAGTGGGTTTGAAACGTTTTCGACACTGATGGGCTCCAGGAGGGAGCAGAGGCGTATTGATGGTGTAAAAAGCAATGTGGAGCAAGCCCGTGACGAAGTTCAGCAAGGACAAACAAGAAATGAGCTCCAGACAGAGTGGAATGGTGAGGATCTCAGCGAAGCACAAATAGAACAAGAGGTAGAAATCACGTTATAGTTTTAGTTACTTATTTTGAAGGTAGATTGCTTCTAACTCTCTGTTATTTTTGCTCTTCCAGTTATTTAGTTTGGACGTTCTTCTAGTACTCGAGTCCATTAAAGAAGCCATTATTGAACTACGATCGATTCCAACGGCTGTCCAAGAACTGGCTCCCGCCGAAGAACAGGTAATCTGCCCCACAACTTGCTCTATCTGTAGAAATTATCGATTTGCTCTCTGTGTTTGGGTAATGGATATTCAAAAATGTGTCCATGTTATTGGGAAGGCTTTCACATTGTCGGTAGCTATGGAGAAAACCAATTGGTAGCTGGGAGTGAACGTACTAATATGAATTCTATCAATGAGTTTCAGCTTGCTATAGACTTTTATAATTATTTTCACATGCCAAATTAATCAAACCAATCTTACATTAATAGATTTCATAAAGTTCCTTTACTGTATCAGATGGTGATCCTTTTATCATATTATAACCTTGATGCTCTGTATCTTCCCTTTCTAATGTGTCCCTCTTCAATATGGTAAGTAGTGTATCACGGTGTTTGGTAATCAAAAAGTAAAGCTATGACTCTCAGTTTGTTTTTAATTTATTTTGAAATGGGTTATTGATATTGAGCTTATGACACATGTATCAGGTTAATTGTGTTATTGGTTTTTATTTTTGGGTCTGAGAGAAGGTATTTTATTCAATAATTGTTTCAAAAAACTGCAAGGGGTTTCTCATATTATAGCATTGAAATAAAAGACAACCTTTTCTTTTGATATGTTCTGAGTGTTCTTTTGGAAACACAGAAATATGAATGTCATGTTAGGTACATTGGACACTTGGCGGTTCAAACACCGGAAAATTCATAGAAACTTGGAGGCAAAAAATTGGACTAATTTAGCTAGGATGTGGTTTTGTTTAGTTGAGTTGTGTTGTGTTATTTTCAGCTCTCTCTCTCTCTCTACACACGCACCGTTGGGTTAGAACTCATTGGCAATGTTTTTCATCTTTCGATTAGGAATGAAGACCCCTGGCTGGGTGTTTTTAACTTTAGGGACTTGAGAACTTGCATGAACAACTCTTTTGCTACAAGAGCAGTGAATCACTGTAGTTCTATCTAATTTACTCTCTGTTTTAAGATGATTAATTCTCAACAAGAAAAGGGGCATTCTTCTTAATTTGAGTTTTTATTGTAACATTATCTTTGAAATACACACCTTTACAATTTAATCCAAAGCTTTTAATTCTATTATATATGAATTTTATAATAATTAATAATTATCTTTTTTGATATCACAAGCAATGGCAGGGAATGTAATATTTTTTTTGAAAAAAAAAAAAACAAAGATTTCAGTGGCAGATAGGCAGGGCACAGTACAAAGTTAGCAGAAACTAAGCCAAAATTTTAGTTAAAGCCTACCTAATTACAAACTTTAGAAAAAATTATTGCTGATAAATGTCAACACATTAACAGGATGAGAATGAAGCCAAATATGTTTCTCTACTCCACACATATACGTCTCTTACCCACACCTACTTATGCAACAATGGAGATTGATTTGCTATTACTTTGTGTACTCCCCTATTCAAGAATTATTTTAAGGGTTCCGGTGAAGTCCATTGAAGTAAAAAGTCATGTGGTTTTAAAGGCTTAGGTATGAGTCTTTTTCGGTTAAAATAATTTATTATTTGGGTTTTTATTCTATAAGTTATGGTCAATTTCATAGTTGGGAAAATCTGTAATTTCTGTAATTTTTATGAATCAAGGGTATTTTGGTAGCTTAATTAAGTCTAATATTTTCTAAGCGGTCCTAGGTATCTTCTTTGTTTTTAGTTTATGCATTTGGTAAGTTTTTAGTTTACTAGTCAAACTAGGAATCATATTCTTACTGGTAGTTCTAATACTACTAGTACAAGAAAGAGAGAGAGTCTATATATATTTGTGCTCAATGTATTCAGTATATGGAGTTGATTAATAAAAATATTGTTTGTTGAGTATTGAGGGCATGTTAGCCTTCTGCTTCTTTTGGGTACTGTGCTTAGAGAACCATAAAACTACTCTCTCTTTTTTCCTTCTTCCTTATAACCCCAAATCAAGCCCCTTCTTTTTCCTATCAAAACTTTAAAACCTCCATATACTTTCTTCTACCAAAAAGCCATAAAATAACTCATCAAACCACCTATTAATACATGACACAACCCCAAAACCCTTTCTTCAACAACCCCATAAACCTTAACCCACCATAAACACACGTGGATGAGTTCCCCTTTTGTCCTACGTCACACACAGCCACATATACACACTAACAGAATCATATGTGACAATTTGATCATATTCGATAAGTTTAAGCTTACAGAAAAGAATCAATTTACTCAATGGAAAATAAGGCTACAATGTCAAATGCCCTTTTGGCATCAAGATTTTTAACACCATCATCTATCACAGCAGGTAAGAATTATGTAGTTCTTTTTTCATTTGTTATTATTATTATTATTTTATAGATAGTGAGGCAAGGAGAGGTGGGGTTCAAAACCATAGACATGAGGCACCACAAAGGATGCCATTACCATTCGGCTATCACTTGAACCCATAAGTATAATATAGTTGAAGGTTGATATGCCCTACAAAAATAAATGCTACTACTAACAGTTTTGAAGTAATAATATCTGCAATTGCACCATATATATCACATCTTATGTCCACCAGGAGGCCTATGAACTGATTCTTAGTTGTACAAACCCAGAATTATCTTGGCCCACCTTCTAATTTTCCTGGCTTGTCTTGATGCAGGAATTGGAGCGTGAGAAAAATTCCAAAACAACACCACCACCACCACCACCTTCTGGTTAGTTCTGTAGGAAGAATTTGTAGAAAATTAATGTTGCATTTCGTTCTAATCATATGACTTTAATTGTTCTTAACTTAATCAAGAGCTATATAGATCCATTTAGTGATTGTTTATTTCATCATTTTGACTTGGTATTACTTTGCTACTATGCTGCAGAAAAATTTAGGAAGAGGATTGGGTCTAAGGTTCCACCTCATGTTTTGCAAGTTATAGAAGAAGAGCTTACAAAGCTGCAGCTGTTACAACCCAGTTCAAATGAATATAATGTATCTCAGAACTATCTAGATTGGTTGACTGCTCTTCCGTGGGGAATTTATAGGTTTGTTGACCTTTTTAATTTAATTGTTATAAACTTCATGCTTTAGAAATGGAGAACTGTGTACAAACCCCATTGAAATATATTCCTAAAATTTTTTGTTTTGCCTTCTGAAACAGATTTTTTATTCTAATTAGAGAATAAACAATTATTCTATTTTCCATTACCAAATGCAGTGACGAGAACTTTAATGTCCTTCGGGCACGACAAATTCTCGATGGAGAACATTATGGTTTAGCTGCTGTAAAGGACATAATATTGGAACACTTAGCTGTTGGAATGCACAGTGGAACTTTCCAAGGTATTCTTTTGAATCTGGAAGTTAATTTTGAACTTACTCCTTTTAAGGTTGAGAGTGTGTTTTGCATATTTCTGTTAATTGAAGTTAGTGCATCATAATTGATATTTTTCTAATGTATCACAGGAAAAATAATATGTCTCTCTGGCCCACCTGGGGTTGGCAAAACAAGCATAGCTTGTTCAATTGCCCATGCCTTGAATCGTAAGTTCTTCCAATTTTCCGTAGGAGGATTATATGATGTTTCTGAGATCAAGGTAATTAAATATTTATTAATAGTCATAAAAATTTATGTGCTGTACAGTGACATTATGCTTCTTGTATTATTAACTCAAAACTTATTTTCAGGGGCATCGCCGAACCTATACTGGTGCTATGCCGGGAAAAATGGTGAAGTGCCTGAGATTTGTGGGAACAGCTAATCCTGTTGTTCTGATTGATGAGATTGACAAGGTAAATATTGTTAACATACTCTGCAATCAAAAATCTTTTTGACTTTAATATTGTATGACTAGTTTTTGACTTGTTTGATAGCAAATAGATTTGGTCTATGGTGTTTGGTTTGTTTGGAGTGAGGGTTATGCCGCAATCTGTAGTGGGGCTTCCAGCAGGTTGGCAAGGCAAATTTGGTTGTCATCGAAATGGGTATATATGGTTGATTGTTCTCCATTGCTTATTGTGTTGTCTTTGGAGGGAGAGAAATAGTAGGTGCTTTGAAGATAAGGAGAGATCCATATCAAACCTGAAGCTATTTTTCTTTAGAACTTTAATGGATTGGTTGGCTGCTTTGCGAACCAATCATTTTTATCTTTTCTTGATTTCCTAGATTCTTGTAATTTTTGTTCTTAATTGTTTGACCCCTTGTACACTCCCTGTGTACTAGGGTGTTCCCTTTTTGATATCAATAAACTTATTACTTATAAAAAAAAACAATTAAATTCCTTTTTTTTTTGGGAAATTGTCAAAGATTCAAGCTTTGGCTATGGAGGTCATAACCGAGAGAAAGAGAGAGGGAAAGAAAGAGAGATAAATTGTGTATGTGAAATGCTTGAATGAATATAATTACACTAAGCTCTAAGTTTATATACACTAACAGAGCGGGAAAAAGCTAACAAACTCTCTAACTAACTAACGATCAATCCGGAACCAATCATCAATTAACACCTGTCATTTTTAACCAACTAATTAAATACAACTAAACTACAAGCAGCTTTACAAGTTTGTACACTAAATGACTGTAGTTTATGCAGCACTTGATTCTGCAGTTTAAGCCTCTGTCTTCACCTTGTACATTACTTTTTCAAGCTATAGATCACCTTCATAGCACAGCACAGCTCCTCATATTTCAACATAAATCTTTTTGCAACAGTATACTCCCCTCCCTCTATAAATAATGTAATTATTTTAATCTTCAAATATGTTGTGTTTTATGGCAGTTGGGAAAGGGGCATTTTGGTGATCCAGCAGGTGCTATGTTGGAACTTCTTGATCCTGTGCAAAATGCTAAATTCTTAGACCACTATATTGATGTCCCATTTGACCTATCAAAGGTTAGTCATTGTGGTGATGTGCTGACATTTTAAGTTGTATTTTTTCAAGAATTTTATGTTGAGTTTACTTATCATTTAGATGATTTTGGGGCTGCTAAGCATCTTCTTACCTTGTTTCACATTGCAGGTTTTGTTTGTGTGCACAGCAAATAACTTGGATAATATATCCAAACCCTTGTTGGATAGAATGGAGGTTATAAATATTCCTGGATATACGACTGATGAGAAAATTTCCATTGCTAGAAACTATTTGGAGAAGGACATATGTAAAGCATGGAAAATCAAACCTGAAAAGGTGTTTGATATCTCTCTCACTTTGTTGTGCGTGCATGTAATTTCATTGAAAATAATGGATTAGGCACTTGTTTATGTAACTCACAAATTATAATCTATTTGCAGGTTGAAGTGACCGATGCAGCTCTTCTTGTTTTGATAGAGAATTACTGCCGAGAAGCAGGAGTTCGGAATCTCTTGAAGCAGTTAGAAAAGATTTATCGCAAGGTTTGTTTAACTTACTTTTATATTTTGATTACAAAGTGGGGAACTTTATAATAGTGAGGTTACCATTAAGAGATGATGGCCCATAACAAGATGTTATGAATACATGATTTAAAAACCATGTTTTACTTAGTTTGTTTATAAATATCAAATTGGGATGCGCAATATAGATATAATTAATCATAATAGTTTATAGTTGTGTAATTCATACCGCCTTTCCCTTTGTATTGCTTTTGTGTGGGGAGCAATTTCTTAAACGTATAAAGATTGTTTGAAGCTTACAACTTTCTGCTATGGACTGCCAGATAACTCTCCAACTTCTTAATCAACCCTTTGTAGAAGCTGATGCAGTGCCAATTGACCTTCCAACTGATCAACCTTCGGATTCAAAGGTATCAAAGAAATTAGGGATCTTTTGGAACTAGGTATCAATAAAAGATATATTGCATTTTGAATTTAGTAGGGTTGAACATTAAATTTTTTTTTTGTAGAAAGTTGTGTTCTAACCTGAATCTATTTTTATACTATACGGAATTCTTTCTTTTTTGGGGTCAATATCTGGCTTTCATTACAAGAAAGCTTTGCAATCCCCTACTGCTGGCACACCTGGAAAGTTTTAAGGATACCTTTACTTTTATAGTGAATAATGTGAAAAGCTTCAATATGAACCACCAAAAAATTTGATAGTAACTATGGGAGGTTTTGCAAGTCCCACGTATTTTTTTATGTTTACCTGTTAAACTGCACTTTGTGACTCTTTCTACTGTGGTTAAATACCTTTGAAGGTAGATTCATCTTTTATTCACTTTGTTCAATCATTGCAAACCTTTTGCAATCTCTTCCCAGGATTTGGCAGATACCAAGACGATCCAGGAAAGTGAAGCAACTAAGACTATTGAGAAAGTTGTGGTTGACACATCAAACCTAGCTGATTTTGTTGGAGGACCTATTTTTCCTCCTGAGCGCTTCTATAATCAGACTCCAGTTGGAGTAGTTATGGGTCTTTCTTGGACTGCCACGGGGGGGTCTATCATGTACGTAGAGACTAATGCAATTGAGGAAGTAGAGGGGAAAGGGGACCTCATTCTCACAGGCCAACTTGGAGATGTTATGAAAGAAAGTGCTCAAATCGCTCATGCAGTTGCAAGATCAGTATTGCTTAAGATAGATCCTGATAACCATTATTTTGCAAATACCAAGCTGCATCTTCATGTTCCTACAGGGGCCACCCCTAAGGATGGGCCTAGTGCTGGTTGCACCATGATCACATCCTTTCTATCCCTTGCCATGAGGAAGCTTGTCAAGGAGGATCTAGCAATAACTGGGGAAGTTACTCTAATGGGAAAGATTCTTTCAATTGGTGGGGTAAGATAAAGAAACCATTGCATACATATCATTTCATCTGTCGTTAACTTTCTGCCATCCTAAATAAATTCTTTACTCATAAAACTTTTGTTGTTTTAATTACATATTGGTGCATTTCCTTCGTGGTCTCTTAACATTTTACCCAAATGGGAGGGATGTTTATTCTTAAGTTTTAGTCTAGTTGTTTAATTTCATGTATATATTTGGCATAAATCTGATATTCAAGGCAAGCATGAATTTTTGTTTTTGTGGCTTTCGCAACTTTTCTGAAATCAAATTCAAAGAAAATAATTATTACTTTAAATCATTAAATGGAGACTTGTGGGTCCTCTGGATTTCTGATCATTTTGTGATCCATTACTGGTTGACATGCTGCAATGTTGTGCACATTTTGGTTAATCTCAACTCATGAAACTTTCATTCCTTGTGGGCTAAATCAGGTTATGGCAAAGACTATGGCAGCCAGAAGGAATGGAGTAAAGACCATAATACTCCCTTTGGCTAACAGGAGGGATTTTGATGAACTGCCACCAGATATGAAAAAAGGCCTTGATGTTCACTTTGTAGATGACTACAGTCAGATATTGGAGCTAGTTTTTAGGGATGACTAGAAGACAGGAAAATGAATTCGATAGGAATGTCTTTTTGACCAGAAGGCCTGGATTAGTATAAGTTTTGCAGATGTAGATTTCAGCTTGTTCAGGCTCTTTTTTGACATCTCTTTTACATCTATTTCAGTAAGGCCTGGATTAGTATAAGTTTTGCAGATGTAAATTTCAGCTTGTTCAGCTCGTTTTTTGACATCTCTTTAACATCTATTTACTTCTTTTCATTCGTGTACATTGGAATCACCCATTTGAAAGAAGTATAATTTTAAAGTGACATTTGTGGCAGCTGAAAAAGAAATAAGTTATTGACACTGATATATATATATTTTGAATCAAACTTACACTCCGTTTTTTTTTTTTTTTTTTTTTTTTTGGGAACATTGCTTGAGTGAAAAACATTAGACACCAACTGATGATAAAACATCTGAAGTACTTCTAATTGTTGAACTAGGGGGAATACTACCCCTTTAGCCCAAGTTATCTAGTCCTATTTTGGTGAGGGGACCTCTTTCATTGAGGTTCTTTGTTCCAAGTTAATCCACTCTGAACTTTCTACTATGCACTTACCAAATTTGTTGGTATTTGTTGTCTTTTGTCCAGAATTTTTGTCTTTAGTTCCTGGAAATCCCCAACACAAATGAGCTACTGTGTCATCTGGATTAGCACAAGTGTTGATTATGTAAATTTCAGCTTAACATCTATTTCAGTTTTGGATTGATTCTTTAGCAACTGCTCATCCCTCTTTCATTGGTGCTTCTCATGCGAGTAGTGCCTTTTTCTCCTTCAAATTCTGAAGGTTTTGGGTAAGCCTGGCCCATTATGGTGAAGGGCTGAGAACGAAATCAGAAAAGTTAGAGCCCAGCTAAATGGTCTCTTCTATATATAGGTAGCTTCTCAAAACGGATGCTTTTTTTTTTTTTTTTCCTTAGAGCACTAGCATCAAGCTGCTATGCCAAATGCCATTTTACCAAAACTTACTTTATCAATTTTAGCACATTATTTTACAATACACTATACATTAGATCTTCTATTTTATCATTACATCATATTAAAATAAATTAAAAAAACCCAACTATTGTACTGTAGCAGAAAAAAATTGTACCGGAGCAATTTTACATTACAATTCTACTAGTACAAATTGTTATTTAATTTGAAACACCTCATGCTAGAGTACAATTGTTATTTAATAGAGAATAAAAAATTGTTATTTAATTATAAAACATGCTACAATACAATTGAACTGTAGCAATTTTGCTAAAAATGTTAAAACTTTTAGCATTTGAAACACCTCATGAACCTTGTTTTTTTGGTGTTTAGTGTGTCAAATACTAAAAATTTAGCATTTGACACACCTAATTATAGAGCCCTAATACATTCTTTGCAAAGTGGTCATGCGTGGATCTCATTAATAACAATATATATATATATATATATCTTAATTACTATAGCAAAAGAATTATTGAGAGGCTCTCTGATATTTTGAATGAAGATTTGGCTAGATTTGTGTGTTTATTTTTGCATTTACTATTTATATATCACTCTCCCTCTCCTATAACTTAGGGTTCGTTTTGATTGGGGAGATTTTAGGATGGATGAAAAATGGGAAAAAAAAAGTGGAGAGATAATTGATTTTATGAGTATTTGGTTGGAAAGAAGGGGAGGATGGTTGGTGGGGCCTAGGTATTTTCTCCCTAGGCTCACTAAAATATTTTATTCTTGAATTGAGGATAAAACTGAAGAAAAGACCATCACAAAAAATTTGGACCAAAAAGCCCCTCGTGCATAGTTCAAACCATGTGAAAGCCCCTAGGCAATGTTTTTTTTTTTTTGTTTTTTGTTTTTTGTGTCTTTTCTCTTACTCATTTGTTTTATTTTTTATTTCCTTTGATTTTCTACTTTTCTTCTTAGGTTGTTGTCTTTTTCAGGTACTTTTCATTCATTTAAAATCTTTTTTTTTTTTTTTTTTTCATTTGTTTTGGTTTCCTTTTTTTGGTTCATCATTTTTTTGTTTCCCTCTAATTTATTACTTTTATTTTATTTTTATCTAATAAAGGCATGAGAGTAAATTTATTTTTGTACAAATTGCATTTTTTATCCTCTCATTTTTCTTCTCAACCAAATAAAATATTTTTTTCATCCATTTACTTATCCATTCTTTAAACCAAACACATATGAGGGAAAACTAAATCTTTTCTATCCTCCCACTTTTCTATTTCTCCAACTAAATAGACCATTAAAATTCATCATTGTTCAGGGCCTTCATTTTCCACTTCCATGCGTGTTATTTGATTCTTATGGGCTAATCATCATACAAAGACTACAAATATATAATAATAATGTCCATCAACATTTTCAGTTTTTGTGCTTTTGTCCCTTTATCATGTAATCTCTCTCTCTCTCAAAAAATATCCCTGTCACAATTGGATTGAAAGAGAAAAAGCATGAAGCAATGGCCAACTAGGTCCATGTGAGAGAGATTGGGGTTTCATTTGCAATCAAGTACTTTTATCATTAAAAAAAAGAAAAGCAGAGAGACTTGCAATGGTTCTATCTTCTATGGCACGTGCTAAAAATTCAAATCTTTGTACTAGTAGACTAAAGTGCTTTGCATGAGTAATAATTATAAGCCATGAGTGGCACTTTGACAAGTTCCTTTCTTTCATATAGATCTTCTTAATATCACTCACATTTGGATCCTTGGGTCCTTCCCTGAAACCTGTTAGAAAGTGGGTTGGTTTACTTTCTTCTTATGTTGACTCTTTTTGGAAAGAGAATCTTGGTGGCTTGTGTGTGTATGTGTCCTACTAATGAGTCATGGCTTCTCTACAATATAATCTCACTTTATAACCTGCATTGTAGTTATAGTTGTAAACTTGTAATAATTCTATTTTCTGCACTTAGGAAATTCCTATGACTAAAAGTAATGACATTGCTCTCATAAATATTTGTTTGCATCTCAATTGTTATGGCACCTTCTAATGATCCTCTTCTTTCCTCTATTTCCTTTTGTTTGCTCAAACAATGATACGTGGATTGAATAGTGTGGAATACATAAGAACAAGGGCGGCTCAATCATTAGATTATTTAGGCAATGGCCCAGTACTCTAAGATGGAAGGTTGCCCCCTAAAATAGAATATATTATTTCTATTTTTCTTATAGTATTACAAATATATATATATATATATATATATATATATATAATTAAGGTCTCTCACTTAGGGAAAAAAATATTCTATTAACTTGTAATTTGTCTTGTCTATTTGTCTTACGTGAAATTATATGGTTCTCTTGTCTTATCAAGTAAAATTTTAAAATTAAGGACTCAAAATTTAATAAATATAAATTATTTTTAAAATGTTATAATTTTTTCAAATGTTCAACATTTTATGAATACATTTCACTATGTTTGCGGTAGTTTAAGAATTTAAAAAATTTTAATCATCCAAAAATTTTACTCTTCTTGTCTCTCTCTATCAAAAAAAATATATCAATATCTTCAAGACCAGATCATTATTGAAATACATTGTTCAATCATTGAGGTCCAACATTGCCAAAAAAAACTAACCATCTAAAATATGAAATTTATTTTGATACTAAATGTTTCAATATTTTTAGAATTAAAAGTTTTAAAATATGTTCTATAAATATATGAAAATAAAATAATTAATGTATTAAATTATATAAAAAGGTTGGATTTTTAAAAATTCATGTCTCTCTTATAAAATATTAAGTAAAAATATATTTTATATTTGCCTCTGGTCCCAAAATGTCTCTAGTCGACCCTTGACTAGGCACTATTTTTGTGAACCGTGAATTTGAGCGATGTTTGAAAAGAAGTTATTTTAAACTGAATTGAGGTATTCAATTGAAAAGACACCATTTAAAATTTACAAGTTTTAAAAACTTTTTATTTATATTTAAAATACTCCACATATGAAAAATCATCATAGAAATGTGACCGCATTTTGCACGAAAGGTATTTAATATGCAAATAATGTGGTTAGTATTTCATGATTTTGGCATGGTTATAGTAGTATTAGTATTAAAAAAAAAAAAAATCAATTGAAGCTAAAGTTGTTATAAAAAAAAGTATCAAATTGATAGTTTTTTACAAAGATGTGTTCAATAAGTACCAATATTGGGATATTGGAAGAAACTAAAAATTCTTTATAAAAGTCCTTGTGGGGTCATGGGCCCAAAATCATACAATGGGGCGTGGGGCCTTGGCCGAGAGCGTGGTAGTCCGAGTCCGAGGAGGAATATCTCCTCGGACCAGCTAAAGCACGGTCAGATATAAGTCTTAAATAGTCAGAGAGACCTTCCAGGAAGTTCAAAAGGATAGGAACTCAGGAATATCTAAGGGAAAGCTACTAACACCACATTTATGTGGATAAGACCTCTGAACAATGCTATCTCGGTTACTGCAACTCACAGAGCGCCAGAGAGAGTGTCTGATGGGACAGACACTTAAGTATAGGCTTGGATGATCAACAAGTGGAAGACCAAGATCGTTCAAAGGGGACTATATAATAGGAGAAACCCACCATGGAAAGGGGATCCGGGGATTAACAGAGAAAACACCGTAGCAATCTCAAGAACTCCTGTAACCATTCTCATTCAATATTTACCCTACACAAAGCTCCTCGGATTGTGCCGAGAACAAACTTTCTTAGATAAACTCAGTTCATCTCTGTTTAATTGTCATGAACACCATATTAACTGTTATCCATGCACTAAAGCCTAGGTCTTTGACTCACTCTCTACAAATTTATTGTATTGGGCTCACTGGTCTAAGATCCCATACACCTCGGGAAAGGGGCTGTAAAACGTGTTCCTACAATTGGCGCCGTTTGTGGGGAGAGCTTGTGTGTTAGTGAGTGTAACGGTTAATCATGGTAGGATCAAGCTCCCATTAGCAAGAGTCCCTGGAGAAGATCATTTTGGCGGTGGTGCATGCTACACGAAAGCTTCCCCATTATTTCCAAGAACACATACAGTTGTTGTCATAACTCAGCTTTCGCTCAGGTCTACACTTCGAAGTACTAATTATGCGGGGAGAATTGCTAAATGGGGCACAGTTCTAGGAGCTTCTAACATCAAGTATATGCCCCGTACCTCTGTTAAGAGGCTAGTTCTCGCGGGTCTAGTAACCCGGTTCACTGAATTCCCATTGGAGAAAGAAGTCGAGAATCAAGTCATGGATGGAAAATCGGTTGGCACAATCTCCCTGCAAAAACTTATATTCTGGAAGTAATATATTGATATCTTCTAATCTTTTGAAGCGGTTAAACAGAACCTTAGCTATGCCGGGTCCTCGGACCTCTTGCTTTGGGGAAATTAACACGCACTGGAATCTTTTGAAGCGGTTAAACAGAACCTTAGCTATGCTGGGTCCTCGAACCTCCTGCTTTGGGGAAATTAACATGCACTGGCATCTTTTGAAGCGGTTAAACAGAACCTTAACTATGCCAGGTCCTCGGACCTCCTGCTTTGGGGAAATTAACACGCACTGACATCTTTTGAAGCGGTTAAAAGAAACTTAGCTATGTCGGGTCCTCGGACTTCCTGTTTTGGGGAAATTAACACGCACTAGAATCTTTTGAAGCAGTTAAACAGAACCTTAACTATGCCGGGTCCTCGGACCTCCTACTTTAGGGAAATTAACACGCACTGACATCTTTTGAAGCGGTTAAACAGAACCTTAACTATGTCGGGTTCTTGGACCTCCTGCTTTGGGGAAATTAACACGCACTAGCAACTTTCTAAGTGTTTAAGCTGAACTCAATCATGCCTCGGTTCTCGGACCAGATGATGTGGGAAGGTTAACACTCCATGACAACTTTTCAAGTGTTTAAACAGAACTTTAGTCATGCCTGGCTCCTCGGACCACATACTTTGGGGAAAGTAACGTTCCATAATATCTATTTGTTTCTCACTAAATGTCAAGACAGACCTAAGATTATAACCGACTCCTCAAATTGGTAGCTTTGAAAGGAGCAATTTACAGTACAAATATAAGGCGCGTGAAATGGCACTTAAGGCACGTGAAACGGCACTCCCACAGGTGTAAATCAAAGGATCAAGTAGAGTTAACTCTTAAAGAATTCAAAACTCCACTTTTCTCCTCGGATGAGAGGAAAAAACTGGAGTTTTGAGGGGCTATTGTGGGGTCATGGGCCCAAAATCATACAATGGGGCGTGGGGCCTTGGCCGAGAGCGTGGTAGTCCGAGTCCGAGGAGGAATATCTCCTCGGACCAGCTAAAGCACGGTCAGATATAAGTCCTAAATAGTCAGAGTGACCTTCTAGGAAGTTCAAAAGGATAGGAACTCAGGAATATCTAAGGGAAAGCTGCTAACACCGCATTTATGTGGACAAGACCCCTGAACAGTGCTATCTCGGTTACCGTAACTCACAGAACGTCAGAGAGAGTGTCTAATGGGACAGACACTCAAGTATAGGCTTGGATGATTAACAAGTGGAAGGCCAAGATCGTTCAAAGGGGACTATATAATAGGAGAAACCCACCATGGAGAAGGGATCTAGGGATTAACAGAGAAAGCACCGTAGCAATCTCAAGAACTCCTGTAACCATTCTCATTCAATATTTACCCTACACAAAGCTCCTCGGATTGTGCCGAGAACAAACTTTCTTAGATAAACTCAGTTCATCTCTGTTTGATTGTCATGAACACCATATTAACTGTTATCCATGCACTAAAGCCTAGCTCTTTACCCACTCTCTACAAATTTATTGTACTGGGCTCACTGGTCCAAGATCCCATACACCTCGGGAAAGGGGCTGCAAAACGTGTCCCTACAATCTTTATTGATATTTTTCTATTAGAAAAATAATATGTCTCTCTAGCCCACCAATGGTGGGCAAAACGAGCATAGGTGGTTCAATTGCCCGTACCTTGAATCATAAGCTTTTTTGGTTTTCTGTTGGAGTATTATCTGATGTTGATGAAATAAAGGTAATTAAACATTTATTTACACTAACACAAAAATTTATGTGTACAGTGAAATTATGCTTCTTGTATATGAACTCCTAAACTTATTTTCAGGGGCATCGCGTGCTATGCTAGGAAAAATGATGCAGTGCTTAAAAAATGTGGAACACGTAACCCTGTTGTTTAGATTGATGAGGTTGACAAGGTAAATATATGGCTGGTTGGCTTAATTAGTCTCAAATCTAAGTAATTTTGTTTTATTTTGTTTTCTGGCTTCTTTTTATAGGACAGTATGATTAGGTTTTTACTTGTTTGTTAGCATATGAATGGTGTATTATGATAACAATCAAATTTCTTTTGTTTTTTTTTTTTTTTAATAAAAAAATTTGTTAGCAACAGTATACTCCCTCTCTCTCTCTAAATAATGAAATGGTTTTAATCTTCAAATATGCTATTTTTTATGGCAGTTGGGAAGGGGGCATGCTAGTGATTTGGCAAGAGCAATGTTGGAGCTTCTTGATCTGAGCAAAATGTTAATTTCCTAAACCACAATCTTAATGTTCCAATCGACCTATTAAAGGTTAGTTATGTTGATGTGCAGACATTTGAGGTTGTATTTCTGCAAGAATTTTCTTATAATTAGGTTTTCTATGTTACAATACTAGATTGGTACTATCCTTCTTAAATGGACTTGGATGCAAGAGTTTATGGCGGCAGTATTATCAAAGTGTCCAAATTTGTTATTCTCTACCTTATTGTGAAATGAAGAGTGTGTGACAATAGGCCCTTGTGAAGGGGAGGCCACTACTTCGAATTCTCCTTCCCTCTTTCATTGGGACCATTTTGGAGAAGAGCACGCATGAAGTGTGTGGAATCAAACCTAAAAGTTGAAAATAATGGAGCAGACACTGGATGTTTGTGCAACTTACAAATAATAATAATAATAATGGAGCATGCCCAAAACGTGTTAAATGAGTACCACTATTGGAATATTGAAAGAAACTAATAATTCTTTATAAAAGTCTTTCCACAAAATACATTAATTTTTTTTTATAAGAATTAGAACATAATTTGAAAATATTAGAGTTCAATACCTTTTAGTAATCATACTAAAAAAAAAAAAAAAAAACCTTTTAGTATTAGTTAATGATAGGTTTAAATTATAGACTGTAACCTTTTATTTTGATCTATTTTCAATTAATTACTTTAAGTTTTTTGTTATTTCAGTTCTGTAATTTCCATTAATCATTTGTCCAAGCCATATCGTTAACTTCCACCAAAATTAATGACGTCATTTAGAAAGTGAAAAGTACTTAACGAAAAGATTCGATGAATCTAGATGAAAATACTAATTGAAAACCTTAAATTACTAAAAGAGACTCTTTTTGAATTCCTGAATGATAAATTGATAATATAAATAGAAGATTTGTTCATTCGAATTAAAGTGCAAGAAGAAATGTGATTTGGTACTCTCTGTTCTGAGCAAAACTCAAATTCTAGCATGTTAAAATGGATTTTCATACAGTCTAAAGCTTTTTGTTCATTCAAACTGACCTCAAAATGAATTTGAACATGTCACACACGAACAAAAATCAATGATATAATGACATTGAAAACCAATCATGCAAAGATGAACAGGAATTTCCATGCTTGACATGAAAGTAGCACATTTTGTCTATGTCATGCTACCACGCGTGTGGATTGATTGCATAAAAAGAATTGAGTGACATGATTAATTATGGCCTTTCTTTGATACGATTCAATATTAATCATGAAAGAATCATTAATCGTCATCAATCAAAGACCAAGATTAGTCTACTAAACATTCTCAAAAAAAAGATTAGTCTAGCTACTAAAAGAGACTCTTTTTGAATTCCTACCATGACTAAAGATTTGAAGAGTAAGGAAAAGCCCCTAACAAGATCTTTTTAAGACTTTGTGGTGTACTAGAAGGACCAATTATAATGGAGCCCATTAAGATTTAATGCATGAACCTTCAAGATGTGAGAGAGAGAGAGAGAAACCCTACTCATGTTTCACGAATGACCAATATTTAAGGATAATCAATAGAGAACAGAGAAATTACTAAGTGATTAACTTCCAAATTTCATTGACCCTACAAAGATATCATCTTTGGCTTACCTTACAATATTTATAGGAGAAAACCCATGTGAGTTTTCATGTAATTAATTACTTGAAAATTCAAAATGCCACAATGACAATCCAATTGCACACCCTTAAAGACTTATTAAGAACCACCCAATAGAAAAATGAGATTGAGAGATTAGGGGTCCATGTTGGGTCATATTTCCTCCAAGAAATTGAAAGAGAATGTCGGTCATTGCAAGTCCAATTCAAAGACCTTTTTTTTTCTTACTCTTGTAGCCATCACCATCAAAGTATGTAAGCTTGTGTTTGCTTTAATTAAGAGAATGATGATTTGGTGATGTGCAATTAGTACTCAAAAGTGGATAATTTTATTTCTCTATTTTTTCTTTCCAATGAAATGAATGCAAAGTGTGAAATGAGAGTAGCAATGTGTAACACTTCTTTTTCCTTTTACTTTCTGAAATAGTAGGCGCCTAACTACCATTATCCACTATAGCAGCTTTAGCAGCCTACCCATGCATGCTCCAAATCCCACGTGAGAGTTGAGACTTTTGACTAAGTAACATGATCCACATCATAATATAAAAAAGAAACAATCCAGGTAAAATCTTGTACTATAATATATATATATATATATTATATATATATATATTTGTCTTTATTATCATTTGAGAATTAAAAACAAAACGATAATTTATAATTTTAGACTTTTTGAAATTTGGGATAGATTCAATTTTGAATTAAAAACAAAATGATAATTTATAATTTATCATTTATCATTTATCATTTGAGGTAACAATTTCCCTCCATGGAATTGTTCAATTTTGTTCCTTAGTTCTGGGGGTTGGTTTGAATTTAATCTCTTTAATATGTGATTGATTCAATTTATATTTTAAAAAAGAGATACCTTAGTGTCCGTTAATCATATATATATCTATACCATTAATAAGAGAATTCTTTGTTTGATTTTCAATATTTTACGTACTGAAATATTCTCACAAAAATTCTTAAACTCTCTAAAGTATCCCTATTTGTTAGTTGAATAATTTTAAATTTAAAAACACACACTGATTAAAAGAATAATTTACTATTTTTAAAAGAGTTTCTAACTTTTAGGCTTTCAAACTTTTATCAAAATCCTAAAAATTAGGACATTATCTCTATCTCACATTTAAAAATTATTTCACTAAACCTAAAATAAAAAATAAAAAGGAGCCTTATTAGTCTAGTAATACTAATAAATAATTAGATGAAAGAATCAACTTGTTCATTTTTAAAATTTTAGGGACCAAAAATCAATTTACCAAGCATGATATGAATGAGTTTATGGATTACATCATTACAGAAAGAGAGATAAATCTTCTTCCCTTAAACCGCATTTCCTTAATCCTTTTTTTTTTTTTTTTTGTAAATTCATCTATATATACAAATTAAAAAGACCAAGTACCATATATACATACTAGCTTTTTAACACGCGCTCACGCACGTGCTCAGAGGCTCTTCTATTTTTTTTATTATATAAAAGTTAATAATTTGCATCTATTATAATTTAGGAATATATTTTTTAATTTTTCAAACAAATAAAAATGATAAACTTTAGAGATAAGCCGTAACTGTAATCTTTTTTTGAATGTGAAGGGAAAAAAATCCTAAATTTTAGGAGTTCTCTTTTTGAATTCAAAATGAAATTTGTTATTTGATATTTATGACCTTATTCCTAAATAAAATTATCATTCATTAATGAAGATATTTTTGAACCATATAAAAGTCCAGTTGAAATAAGAGAATCATCTTATATATAGTATAGATATATATATATATATATATTTATATCATATAGATCCCATGTGTAAATTACAAAAATAGTGCTTTATAACAAGATTTGTATACCTAATACCTAATTTATAAGTAACCATTAGCCACACTCAGCAAAGAAAAAAAAAATCCATTAGCCACATTTTGAAATTAACTTTGATGCTGTAATATATGTTAAAATTTATGAGGGTAGCATGAACTTTTTGTTTTTTTAAATCTCAAATGATATGTGGTTGAGATAAATGGGATGAATTGCACGAGTGGTATATTATATGGTATCATTTATAAAAGCCTTAGAAAAAAATAAAAAATCCTTTTAACTTTGTGCATGAAAAATTCCAATTAAGTTGATGCTAATATGTTAAAATTTGTGAAGGATAGCATGACCCTTTAAAAAAATAAAAAAAAATAAAAAAATAAAAAAAATCTCAAATGATAGGTGATTGAGATTCATGGGATGGATTGCACAAGTGGTATATTATATATATCACTAGCATTATGCCCGTGCGTTGCACGGTTTTAGTTATAAACTTTTAGTATAATTTTATTGAAAAATAATAAATTAATAATCACTTAAATCTAGATTATATAAATTGCATATAAATTATTGTTCTTAAAAGTATAAAGCAATAACACAACATATTTATATGAAAAAATTCTTAAATTTAATAATTAAAAACCTGTGGAAACTTAACCAAAGGTATTTCATTTGCCAAAAAAATAAACATAATTCTCTTCTAACTTATCAGTTGTCTTATAATGACTTTTTTGTAGCACACACAAATAATATTACTAACAACAAAAATAAAAATGAGAAATAGTAACATAAAAATTTTACTATTCAAGAAAATTAAAATCTAATAATGCACATATAGGCATAACTCAAATACAACCTAGAAATAAAAAAGATGGAACCCTTGTTGTAGTAGGAAATACAAAATTTGATAATTCTTAAATAATAAATAGATAAAGCCTATGAGAGAGAAAAAAAAAAAAGAGGAGTTCAAATAATTCATAAATGCAAAACCAAACAAAAGAAACTAAACATATTTTGTAGGATAAAAAGGAAGAATATTATAGCGATAGAAGGATATATCTCCATACCTTTAAGTTTAACTCAAATAATAATTGATGCGAAAAAATCATGAAGGTGAAATATTTATAGAGGTTTATATAGTAGATTTCATGGATTTGAAATTACCTTTTAATGATTCATAAGCAAAACCATAAATAAATAAAAACACACACACAAAAATAAAAAATAAGAGAAACATACCTATAATAATATGGATGGTGGCTTTGATAAAGCATTCTACTACAAACAAAACTAACTCAGATAATAACTAAGGCCAAACAAATCATAAATGTGAAATATTTAAATAGGCTTATATATGAATTTCATGGATTTAAAATTGACTTTATGACTTATAAACAAAACCATAGGAAAAAAAAACAAAAACAAAAATAAAAAATAAAAAAAAATAAAAAACAAAGAGAAGAAACATACCTTTAATAGTGTGGATGGTGGCTTTGATAAAACATTCTACTACAAACATTACAAACTCAAATAATAATTGATGCTTGACAAATCATAAAGGTGAAATATTTATAGAGATTCATATAATTGATTTCATGGATTTAAAATTGCATTTATGACTCATAAGCAAAACCATAGAAACAAAAACAAAGAATAGAAACATACCTGTAATAGTGTGGTTTTATTTAAGTATTCTACTGCAAACAAAAAAAGAGATACAAACTTATTATTAATAATGGGGAGAGAAAAAATTGATTAGAACAAGAAGTAGTGTTTCTATCTCCAAAAAATTAAATTTAAAAAAAAAAAAAGAGAAAGAAAGAAGCCGCAAATGAAGAAGTTTGTGCATATAAATATATAAAAATACACTAAAAAAAACTGTATATATAGAGAATTTTCAATTGTGAAGATGTTAGATTTCTAATTAATTTAGTAATTATAAAAGAAATAGAATTATTAGGAAAAAGATACATATTAAAAAAATTTATCACAATTAACATTAAAAAAAAAATGTAAAACTCATCACTTAGGATGCATGTTTATCCAAAAAACTTAGAAGTTAGGACTTGGGAGAGTTCTATTAGACATAGAATTTCATATTATATTGAAGTTAAATTATAAGAGAAATCATTAGATGGTTTGGAATTAAAGAAACACCTATCCTATGTGAAATTCTAATCAATTATATATTGTTAAAAAATGTTTCTATCCAAAAAAAAAATAGCGTGTATTTTTTTCTAAAATATCTATAATTTTAAATTTAAATAAAATACTAATAGTACACTATCCTAATTAAATTAAGATTGCTGCTTTTTTACTAATAGTACACGTAAAAAATTTAAAAAATTATCCATTCTTTATCTTATCCATGCTGCTTTTTTTATAATACACTACACGTAAAAAATAAGGATTACATGGATAAGATAAATAATTTGGATTGTAATCAAATTAAGATTTTTATCAACTTAAAAATTATATATATATTTTTTAAATCTAAAAATTAAAAAAAAAAATTCTACAATATGGTAAAGTCACTTGGCACTACCACGACGTCTAAACCTAATTTTTATTATATAATATATGATTTATGAAAGTCGTGGACAAAAAAGAAAGAAAATCCTCATAAAGATAGAAAGTTGATTGCACACGCTTTGATATGTAGGATTAGGTGAAGCTTTTGACATTCTTTTCTTAGGTTTGCAATATAAGAAAAATGCAAAACCCATGATTGATTGATTGTGATAAAGCTTAACTACCATATCCATGTATATATGTGTCGACTTCCAAAAGTGTAGAAGCAGTATTAATTATTTTATTATGTATACCCTTTGATTACATTACACTTGGGTTTAGAGGCGGCGGCTGATGAGAGAAATGATTATTTTAATTCAATTCCTATATTTGCTAGATTCTTGATCTATGAGAAAAGATTCTTGATCTATGATAAACATATATCGTTGAGAAAGTGACATTTCATTTTGTGACGTTGCTAGGCTACAATCCACATTTTGATAAAGCAAATGATCTACTTAAGAGTCGGTTGATCAACTTGTAAAACGAACCATTAATAACACTTAGGACATGACACATTAAATACCAATTAAGTGAGGGTCACAATAAATATTCATAATAATTTCACAATATTTATAAATTTTGATCAATTGTCTTTTATATATTAAATTAATAAAATAATCTCTAAAAAGATTTTTTTTAATGTTAAAAATGTGAAATATCTTCATTTTAAGGGAGTATACGATTTTTTTTTTTTTTAGAGATAATTACAATATATTGCTAATTTCGTAGTTCGAATTTTTCTTCTGTAAACTTTCAAACATTTTATGTATAGAGATGTGTCAATTCAACTACAAAAATTATAAAATGTATATGCCTACGGTAAGGTGGAAGGCTAAATTAAACTCCAATAAATATTCATGTATACTTTTAATTACATGGTTATATCATATATTTAATAGTTATATAATCATTTTTGACGATTAAAAGTGATTATGTAATCAAAATCATAAATAGATAAAGTCTACATTAACCAACTCTCAACACTCTTTCCTCAAAAAAAAAAAAAAAAAAAAAAAAAAAAACTCTCTCAGTACTCGTTGATAAAGCACAGGAAAAAAAAAAAAAACATTTTGTAAGAAACCAAAATAATATATATATACACACACATCAATTTCGATCAAACTCATTTTTTATCATTTTGTCCACCCAACTCCAAAAGCTTCTTTTTCAAAACTTCTCCAATGTAAAAGTCTCTCATCCAATCCCCCACACCATCGATTGCGTCCGTCACTTGGGGAGTAAGTGACTTAGCTAGAGTACAATTCACCTTTTGAGAGCAAAATATCCAAGAGTCGTCGGTTGTTGTGACTGGAAATCTTTTTCAAGGCTTACTTTATTAATATCAAAGATAGAATTTTCTTTAGATTTTAGCGTGTAGATTTATGAAATTTAGAATAATCTTTTAATTTTCTTCAAAATAAAATTTTGAGGAGAAAAGGCCAAAACTATCTTGCAATTTTAATACTAGCTGATGGGAGACAATTTTTCCTTAAGCCTTTCGTTTGAAAGTTTATAAATGAATGAAATTGAATAATTATAAAGGAATGAAAATGAATGTATTTACGTAAGGGAAATGAATGGAATAGAATATATTGAAGTAATCTTATTTCAATGTTTTAAAATAAAGGAATAGAATGTATTGAAGTAATCTTATTTCAATGTTTTAAAATAAAGGAATAGAATGTAAGTAACTTTGTTTAGGAGTAACATAGATGAAAAGAAATGTAATCATTTTATGACAATATTACTGTTAGACTTATATTTTAAAATTAAGGGTTAAATATATATGAGTATTTTTGGAGTTCTAGTAAAAAAAATCATAAACTCTAATTTCATTCGCTCTAATTCCTCTCAATTTTATGAAAATGAAAATTTGAAGTTTTGAGAGAATGAATAGGAGCGAGTATTCCCTTTTAGTGCTACCCATTAAATTCTCTCTTACCTAAATTCTCAAACAAATGAATGAAAAGTGGAATGAACTTTCTATTCCCTCCATTAAAACTCTCAAACAAGGGAACATATTGATTATTCTAAAATTATTATTTTTATTCATTTTCTTTCTATTCAATTCCTTTCCCTCATCTCAAACGATGAAACGAGTTGTAAAACAGTTTAGAATAATTTTCTTCAAATCACGTTCATATAATTATCCATACTAGTAGAATGCATGTGCAATGCACAAATTAATAAAAAATTATATGTAAATAAAAAATTTCATTAACTATCTTCATCATCAATGAGTTACCCGAAAGTTTCATAGAGTTTCACCTAAAAAAAATATCTTACTAATTAATGATCCACATGACAAAAATGTATTAATTTTATAATATTTAGTATATACATATATTGAACCACTTGGCACAAGCATGTAATGTGTAAGTTTTAACATGTGAGAACACAAACTTATAACGTTTAATCAAAATAACTATAATAAATATTTTAAAAAAAATTTAATTACTGTAAACTTTTTTTAATACTATAATTTTAATTGAAGTAAAATTTTAAGTTTCTTGAAATGTAGGAAATAAATTTCTACCTATAGTAAACCATCTTAACCATTAATATTAATAAGTCACTAAATATTTTGATTATAAAATTTTAATTTGAGGTAAACAAGTGGCAATTCGTATTAACAGGTTATATTCGTGTTGTGTCAAGGTATAAGTATTTGAATGCATCGTTCAACCCTAGTCAAACCCATTTAATAATTGTGTCAATCCCCCTCAACCCTAATACAACCCATTTAGTAAGTGGGTCGACATGACAAAACCTATTTCAACATGTTTAAAGCACAATTTAAGAAAACTAAATCTAAAAGAGAAATTTTCTTTCGTTCTTTGTTTTGGGTAAAAAGTGTTAGGACGTTAGAATTCTTTATTAATTAATTAAATTTAGAAGTCAAATTTATTTTAGATAAAATAATTTTAATTTATATGGATTGGGTCATTTTGGGAAGATTGCGAGTTAAGCAGGTCAACAAGGAATTGACCAATTTATTGATCGTGTTAAAGCGTGTCGACCGCTTTGACACAAACCCATTTACACTAAATACTAAATCTTAAAAAATTCTACAATATTTGTGTTGTGTTCATGAGTTGTGCCAAATCTATTAATAATTAATAAGAATATAGCCACTTGTTACAAAGAGAACATAACCACCTAATGCAACTACAACTATTGGGACCCAACTTTTATTATATAGTACTAAGTTGCAACTTAAGATATGAAAACCATTTTTCAATTCTTCTCTTACCTAATTGTTCAACTACCAACCTCAACCTTCCTAAAATTTCACAATTAGAAATCTACTTTAGTCTAATCTAAGTGTATATATGTGTGAACTCATTTTTAAAGACTTGAACCACAAATTTTTAGACCCAACTTTTATTTTATATATATTTATATGATATGATATGATGTGCTTTTGATCATGTGAAAGTCATCTAAATTGATCTTGACACCATTAAAAATGTTACGTGATTAAAACTTCATGTAGAAGATTATTTTAATTGTCACATAATATATATGTTAGAGAAAATTCTCTTTAAACTGTTTTGGATGAAAATTTTGTTAAAATTGGTACTTTAAGTTTGTTTTCCATTACCCTAATACATCTATGCACACAATCAATTTGTTTTAGAGTGTGCATGAGGTATGTTGGATTGGGTTGGACTATTTTTCAACCCAACTTAACTTCTTCAAGCGAGAAATCCTCAACCTAGCTCAACCCAACCTAGAGGGTTGACAGGTTGTGGTCATTAATTTTGTTAAGCCTAAGAAACTATTATTTTGTATTTAACTATTTCATTCCAAAATTCAATAAAGAATTAATATTATATTCTATAGTTGGTCTAATATCTCAATATCATCAAAATTAAGTTTTAAAATACCATATCATTGTTGTGAAAAAAAAAAAAACTAAAATACCAAAACAAATCAAACTAACATAAATAAAATAAGTCCTATCAATGCAAAATTCAAAGAAAAATTTCTTTAAAATTATTAATAGTGTAAGCCAAGTCAGGTTATTTGGAGTAAAAATTTGTCAACCCAAATTCAATTCAATCCAAACTTTAGAATATATATAACTAACCCAACCTATTAACTCAAGAAAAATCAATCTCAGTGGGGTAACTGCACATCCTTAGTTTGTCCAAGGAATTTTTTTTATTTATAAAACACTCACCTTGCAAATTATCCCTTATTTTTTTCCCCCTCTTGTCAAGCAGATTGTGTTTCCTACTCATCCACATGTGATTCTCATCTATATTCTATAAACCCCATAAGAATGTGGATAGGAAAGCACCATGCTACAATAATGTCTAGAGAATTAGCAACCTCTAATTGGAGTCAACTTAGCTTCAATTATAACAATGGTCACTTTTCACTTCCACGTTGGTAACATTCACCCACTAATCATACCCACTTGGCAATGACGGTATGACCTTTTGCTTTTATTTATTTTTTTCTCTGCCAATGTGTTAAAGCATAATCTTAGATCAGCTAGTCTCCTAGATTTTTTTTAGCCTCATGACTCAAAAGCATTAAACAATGAAACTTTGATGACATCAAAATCACTGAAGTCCAGTGTTATATCACATCATGAACCACTAATTGGATCCAAATATTCATACCCCACCTCTCCAAAATGAACAAAAGAAGAGAAAAATGAAAAAGAAAGAAGTCAATTTTCTCGTTCATTCACAACCCAAGTTGCAGTTTCACCAAGTCTTCATACTTTTATGGTCTAATAAATAAGTCTAGAAATTGTCATTTTATTTTTATCAAACAATCATTAGGAGTGAATTGCACCAAGGAAATATTATTTCCTACCTCAAAATTCTTTGGTGCCATTGATATCAGTTTATAATTTAATATAGACAATAATAGGTATTATTGACTAGCATAATGAAAGCACTAATAATATTTTAGATTAGAATAAAAAGTTCACAAAACACATTACTTACATAAGCATATCTTAGATTTCCATAATGTAGCGAAAACCACAGGATGCGTGTTCTGATCCCAACATACTATACAACCTCATGTTGATTAATTGTCCAATGATATGAAACCTCTCTACCACATTTAGTACTAACATATTGGAGCATTAGGCTAATTATATAATAATAATATACTACTATTTTACCCACAAATATAATTTTACAAAGTTTACCTAACCGCGCGTGCCCAAATTCAATTATTTATTTCTTCTGTTTAAAGAGATAAAGCTACCTTTTTATATTAAGAGTACTGCATGAATGGATCATCTTGGTGAATGTTAGATGTGAATATGAGAAACTTTTTTCATGGTTAATACTTTAAAATAATGGATTAATAATGCACAAACTGTTACTAATTGAGAATGATGAATTTGGGTATTGCACTAAGTACATCATTTTGGAGGGGCAGGATGGGTTTACAGTTGTGGTGAATGTAAGATGTGAATATGAGAAAATAAATACTATATAATGGTTAATATTTTAGCTAAAACATAATTTACATCTTCTAAATTTGGGATCTTTCTAAATTGGTACATTTACTTTTAAGATTTGTAATCTAAACTCTTGACTACTAACAACAATGTCAATATGGCCATTCTATTATGGTCTCACCCTTAACTAACTTAAAAATATCATTTTTTTTTTCATTTTTTTTTTTTGTTCGGTTGTTTTTGTGTGGGTTAAGGGCAGGATTCTAACTAATATTTGTGGAATGAGCTCTTGATACTATTATAATATTTGATTGTGTAAATTGTAAGTGAATGGTTAAGGGACAAATTTAGAAACAACTTTAATCTTAGAGAATAAAAGTAGTATTATTTTAACCTTATAATATAATGGATTTTTGCACATACTTTTACGATTTGAGAAATTGCTCTAAGTAGAACAAAATTGGTATGGAAATTTGGGTTTAAAGGAGGGATTTTTTTTTTTTTTTGTTTTGTTTTGTTTTTGAGTTTAAAAGAGTGGATAAGATGAAAAGATCTTTAATGGTTTGATTCTTTACAACAAAAGCATTGATGATGCAAACTTTTACTAATTGGGAAATGGGAATTTGTGATGGATTTGGTCAGTGAGACCTGATTAAACAATTTGAGGTAAGCGAGGACTAGGGACCCACAAGCATGCGTGAAGCTGTTGCGGCGGCTAATGAAATAAATATTTTATTTTATTTTATGTACAGCTGCTTGCTTTAGAGGGTGGCTTTATAAGCTATTCTTCCACTCATTATTAAAACAGATTTTGAAGAATTTTTTTAATTAAAAAAAAAAACTCAAATTTGTTATGTTAGTTCTACTAATTTTCTTGAATAGTTAATTTGATACTTTAAAATAAAGCATTGACACAAACTATTCTTTTTGAGAAAGGAAGATAACCATATTTTGTTTTTAGATAAGATGAACCCATATTGGATTAACATTACACGTATTTCTCTAGAATTAAAATCAAAAAAGAAAAATACAGCCAAATATTTTTTTTTAAATAAGTAGTTGTTTAGAATTAGAATCCTGATAATATTCTAAAAAATACTAATCCTGATAATAAATATTTTTATATATTATAATAATAATGAAGTACTTTTGTTAATCAATTGGTTTTGAGAGATGTTATGTGCACAATATTTTCACAACAAATTATAGAAGGTTAGTTGTTATTAGTTCAAATAGAAAGATAACTCTAGTTACTATACACTTGGTTAATATATGTATTTATGATTAATAATTGTGAGTTAAGAGTTAATATTCATGTGCAAAGTACAAGCTAGCAACTGTTAGATTAAATCTTTCTTTAATGTTCATTGTAATGGATTAGATTAACGAGTAGATTTCAACTCAAGTTTGTCACTAAACCAATTAATTGAAGGATCCTACTCAATTCCTTAAAAAGTTTATGTATAAGTAATCTTTTGGATTTTCTAAGTTTAGAACTTTAGATTATCAAAGATTTCAACTTAACCATTGAATTTATAATTGACAATTGACATCCATATATGTAAAGTATTTGATGAGCTCAGTGATGGATAGCTTTTTCCTTAACGACTTGAGAGATTTTTCTTCTAAAAATAAAAAATAAAATTAAAGAGTTCAAATGAGTAGATTCCAACTCATGCTAGTTTAAAGATTTTCTATTCAATTGCTTTATTTTAACATGGGAGAAATTGTTTAATTAAAATTTCACATGCATTAATTAATGGAACTGCCCCAAATACTTTCTTGATAGTAAAAATTCGAAACAAGCATTATCTTTTTATTCAAAAATCTAACAAACTCAAATTATTTCAAACAAAAAAGATAACAAATTTTCACTCTTAAATCTCAATTAAAAAATTTTTATTAATAAAAATCCCAAAGCGTACAAAGATAATTGGAAATGAAATCTATAGGGTTTCTAACTTATCTCCCCAACCAGCCATTGTAACAACTAAATACTTTATTATTCTTTAATCTCAAAAACCAAAATTTTAATGTTATTGTCATTTTCCACTATATAATGTTATTGTCATTTTCCACTATAAAAAAGTTGACAAATTTATAGTAACTGTAGCATCACTTTTTTTTTTTTTTTTTTATAAGAATTCAATCATTACTTATTAGTCAAAAACAATCATTTTTGTCTTTGGATTCAATTACTCTCTCTTTCTCCTCTATTTTCGGGCCACATATATAGGATATCTAGATGAAGGGAAAGATT